>WAAD01027825.1:23081-36432 GCA_013389945.1 Fregata magnificens
GGGGGGAGAATCCCAGGGCGGTGGGGTCCCGGGGCTGGGGCTGAGGCCGGTTGTGGGGCTCAGCACCTGATTTTGGGGGTGCAGAGCTGGCAGGGGAGGGGGGACAGGGCACAGCAGCATGTGTTCCCCCCCCCGGCTCCGATACAGGCAGAGGTAAGTGTTGTCCTGCCAGGTGAGGGTTACACCCTTGCACATCGGCCACGTTGCACAAGCAGGCTGGAGCCCTGCCCTCCCCGGGGAGCCTTGGTGCAATACATGAAGCAACAACCACCCCGGCAGCCCCCCCCGGGCTCTGCCTCGGTCTCCAGCTTCGCAGAGGGGGGTTAAACCTCACGGAGCCCGTACTGACCCTCCGGGCCCCCGTCCTTTCTCTTTTGCAAAAAGGGAATTTTCATTTTACTGCTGCGTCATCCTTCCGCCTCAAAAAAAGACAACCTACAAGTCTGATGTGTGAAAGGCACGAGGAAACCCTTCTCTGCGACGAGCAGCCTGGGTGGCGAACCCCAGCAAGCCGGCAAAGGGGCAGGTACCAAACAGCCAGGTGGGGCTGAAGCAGGCAGGGCTCCACCGCCCTCACCCCCCTCTTGCATTTGGCCTGTTGTCTGCCTGGAAAGAGCCCAAGCTTTTCACTTGCCAAGAGGGATCAGATAAGGAGCACAAAGCCTCGATTTTCACTGACAGAGGAGCCGCTCTCATGTGATGTTGCCACCAGCGAACCATGTGATGAGGGCAAGGCATAAAGGACCATTTTCTGCCCAGCGCCACATCAGGAAGAATTAGCTTTTTGTGTTTCCTAGGACACAAACAAACCTAGAAGGAGCACTACCTCCGGAACCAGCCGGGCTTTTCATGGGGCAGGGTGGTTTACAGCAGCTGGGACACCCATCAGCCCCCTTCCCAAAGGAGAAGAGAACACAACCAAGCTTTGAGACGATATAAAGCACATTAAGGATAAAGGTTGTTTATATCTTCCACGTACACAAGAGCTGACAGCAGCTCCAGTTTCACTTACAGGGTGGTTTCACGAGGGTGACGCTTGGGGCGGTGCCCTGGGTATCATCCTGGCCTGCTGGATATTCAGGACAGGTGAGCTCCCATGCCAGAGCCACCCTCATCACTGCCTCAAATTCATTTCAGGGATGAGGAGTGGCACAGAGACCGGGTACGGCCCTCCGAAGCTGCACAGGCAGAGCCAAAGTCAGGCTTGTTTCCCCGCATTTAGGCTGCAAGGAAGGTCTCCCCAAAGGGTAAAGTCTGTTATTTGTTAGGTTTGCTCTTCTACCTGCACGTATAGGTATTGTATTCAACCCCTACCACGACCTCAGGCATCGCCCAATGATCCAATTTGTTTTCCTTTAGACTGTTATGCAAAGAGGGAAAACTCACAGCAGAACTCTCGAGAGGAGGGCTCTCAGCTATTCTGAAAATTGAGGTTATCCAAGGACTGACCTTCCAGCCATGAAGACCTGGGCTTCCCTTCCTGCATCTGTCTGGCAACAGCAAGAGAGGAAAAAATTAATAGGATTGACATTTTCCCTTCTGCAAAAGGTAGAGGCTGGCAGGTGTGAGATCAGCCGCAGTTTGCCATGAGTGTTTTGCTTTGCCGAGCAATGAAACGCCCGCCGGAGACCGGCAGACGATCCCTAGCACTGAACCAAGAGGAAAGTTACTCGTTTCCGTCAAATGTAACGCTGGAAACGTCCCCACTTACCAGGGCGATCCCCCTCCTGGCAGCAGCACAGGCCACGTCCGTCTCTTCCACAGCAGACAATGTTGTTTTGTTCAGGGTGAAACTGTAATTTCTCAAAATGGGACAGAGCGGAGCAGCCTCCGCTGCCTGCCAAGGTTCACAGGGCGGCACAGAGCAAGCTGCCAGGGGCCAGGGCACAGCTGGCTTTCCAGCCCCTGAAGCTGCACTGACCATGCAGGCATGATTTTGTAGGAAAATACTTTGCTAATCTCAGCTTATTCCCTTCTCAGACTGATCTTCGATTCTCAGATGCTATTTTGAGGACAAGGAGAGAGACGTCTGCTGGAGAGTGAGAAACAAAAGCAACCAAGCCCTGTGAAGCGGACGAGCAGAAGTTTGCTCATCAAAATGAGACTACTCTCAAAATTAAGTGCTACCTGCACAATTTCAGAGGTAAGGGGCTGTCCCATTAACCCCAGACCTATTCCCACTTGGTGGGCTCTGGTCTATCACTGTTGTTACCAGTATTTGCAGGCTCCCACTAGACGGAAATGCAAACCCCAAGCCTGGTTATGGATTTCTTCCCTGGGAATAGGTCAGAGCTCCAGGTAAGCCATTACAGACCAAAGCCGCTGGAGGACAGAGGGAATGCACCAAACAGGTACAAGCAGATCGAAAAATCTAGCTTTTTTTCAAGACTCATGTGAAATTATACATAGATCTCCTGATGCGATACCACCACGCTCTCCACGAGAGGGAGACTTGCTACTGCCACAGCCAGCAAGGACCGCAGCGCCGTACGGCGCAGGCAGAGCCGCAACCCTGGCAGGCACTGCTTCGCCCTGCACCGATTTCAGCAGCAGATGTTGCCCTCATCTGCCCCTGATTTTACCTCTGAATGGCTCCCCCCACCTCAGACCTCCACATTGAGGAAGCCAGGATAGAGTAACAAAATGATTTATTCTCATTTCCTCTTATTGTAGAGATCAGTTATGTACAGAAACTGTAAAAAAACCTCAAGAGCCTTCTAAGAAGAGCTATTACAGATGCTGCTGGAAAATAAAATCACAGGTACTGGAAGGAACCAAGAGTCAGTTCACTTTGATCGGGGTGGGGGAATGAGCCTTTGAAGGAGTCTCTCTCCTTTTCAAATATCCTTGATGACCTCTTCAAGCTCCTCTTTTGTGTACATGTGGAACTTCATCCCAGGCTCCACTGTGGCAAGCTGAAAGAGAAGGAGCAAGGGGTTAAGTGTGCCTGCATATGTGAAGTGACAGCATGGGGCAGGGAACAGAGAGCAGCCGCAGCAGACAGAGCAGCTGTTCCTTCTCGGCTGCCTGATCTGCCAGCCCAGCAAGATCATTCCACTCCGTAACATGCTCTTTGATTCCCTAAAATAGCCGCCTGCCACAGAAATAGCTTTTAATTGACTCAGTCTCCTCATAGTAGCAGCAGCAGGGAACGTCTATTGGGAACAGGCAGGCTCTGCTTCTGCTTGCTGGGGAAAAAGACCCTGTTAATACGAGTCCTTCATCAAACACCCCTCAGAGAGGGGCGGTTCTTGCTGCAGTTCAGTGTGGCCCTCGGCAGAAGCGCCTCTTCTCCTCCAGTAACCAACCAAGGGTACGACTCCTGGCCCGTTACGTGCCTTAAGAGAGCCAAGATAGCAAAACACTCAAAAGGGGACTGAGGGTTAGCTCTGGGAGACTGAGGCAGAGGCAAACCTGCATTTTGATCCCCAAACACCGACAATAAGCAAGCCACCGTGCACCCTGCAGCTGCCTGGTGCCCTGCACAAGCAGGCCAAAGAGATCTCTTCCAAGGCAAAGCCCAAGGGACAAGGCTGGGGGACAACATACTCCGCCCTGCCCCTTTGCCAGGAGCAGAGGGAGGCAGCATCCAGGGCAGACAGCTGAGACATTTCACGGGGTGAGCACCAGAACAAGAGATACTTGAAGAATGACAAGACTGGAAGAGGAATGTAAGCAGGACTTTCGTTCACACCTAGCTCATGGCATGAGAGCCCAAGATACAGACAGCTGCCGCAGGCGGGCAAGCCAGAAAGCTGCAGGAGCTAGCTGGGATGGTCCAGACTTCGCTCGCAGGCACCCCCCGGCACCCTGGACGTATCTTTACTCTGAAGGGATCAAAGTGTTTGGTTGCAATAAGCTGAAGGGAAGCTGCAGAGGGTCCTGGCAAATCCCAGAGCTCTTCCTAGGCTTCTCTGCTTGCAAGGTCACCCAGACAACAGCATGAGATGGTAGGACATGCTTTTGGGGTGGAGGGAGGGTAGCCATAACCCTTTTTCAAGGAGAAACGCCCCAAACACTCAGCCTGAGAGCCCAGGTTTTATCTGGCATTCTCAGACAAGTCAGAGGCACTTGCAGTTGCCACTTTAGGCCCCTCGAATCACCTGTATGGCCTCATGCTAGACCTAAATGGACTCGACAACACACATATATACACCCTGAAACCCAAAACAAGTATTCAGAGACACCAACTACTCCACTTTTCCATGTCTCCTCGAACCTGTGCCTCACCTTCTCTCTACAAACAAAAGCTTTACTCAACTATTCCCTCACAGGCTTCACAGGGAAGTAATTAATTTAAAAGCATAACATTATTTAAAGCTCCTGACCTTTGCCACCAACAGATTTAACTCTTCCATGACCACGCTTCGGCCCTTTGCTGCTAGATGGAAAATCCCATACAAGAGGGGGAACCAGCTAGAGTAAATAAACTGGAGCACCACATACTTCTAACAGGCTAGAAAGCAAAGCAGCCACTTCAGGTAGGAGATTTTCAGCCAGAAGGGTGACTTGAGTCAATAGAGACCTTTTAATCCTTAGCACATTCTTCTCATACTTAACCCTGATATGATTCCTCAACACGTTCAGAGCTTTGCCAAGCACAGTTAAGCCCTGTTAAACGGGGACATGACATAAGGATACTGTACACGCTCCTCTGCCTCAATTTCCTCGCACTGTACTGTGGATCTTCCAGAAGAGACCTGAAGCCGATCAAGAGAGAACTGATCGGCGTGGGTTGGGAGCACATCTGGGGAAGCGGACTTCAGCTGGCTGGCATCGTTTCTGGACAAAGCGTCGAAGTTTTCAGCATGCTGTTGGCCCTTTCCCCCCCAAAGGAAGCTGGTTAATCGTGTCAGGAAGGGTCCCCAGCAGCAGTATTTAGTTAAAAAAAAGTGGGATGCACACTTTTAGGCTATTTGGGAAATGGGTTCCCAGCGCTCAGAGGAAAGGAATGGGAGAATGGCAGGAGGAGAGCAGCTCAGGAGTCAGAATGATATGATTTGAAAAGGTCTAGCGTCTCATAACCCGCCAGAAATAGAAGCAAACTCTATACGCCAGCCTTGCTCATCATCTATCCATTATCACTAACAAACTGGAAGGGTTTTTACCTTTGCTATCTAAAAAGGAGCATTACAAGTCTTAACGAGCAGGGTTTAAGGGGACAGGTACCACTGTGTTTGTGGGGATCTCCAAAAGCACTGCATGCTCAGGTCAAGCTGAGCTCTGTGAGCCTGGCTGCTCGCAGGCAAAAGCTGGAGGTTAGAGGAGCACATATGTTCCTGGAGGCTTCACTGCTTTGGTCCTCCTGTCCAACAGATTTTTGGCACCAACCCAAGACTGAATATAGCAAGTCCAGAAGCTGTATAATTTTCATTCCTTCTAATATTACAAGTACCAGGGAAAAAAAGAATGGCTAAACCCAGGGGAAGAAAAAGCGATCTGGCTGGCACGACAGGTTCCCGCTGGCTGACTCTGCCTGCGTAAGGTCAGCAGGGGCTCCAGTCCACACCCAGGGAGCCCCACAAGAACCGCTTCTGCCAGCACTCGTGGATGGGCCAGGCAAACGGGCCAGGCTGCACACCTCTAGAAGCCAAACGAAAGCTCCAACCCTTCCAGTGTGCCCCAAACGACATGCTACAACGGGCAGCTTGAAAGCGCAAGAACATCTGCAGCCAGCCAGGCGTTGGCTTGGGAAGTCCTGAACTGCCCCACCAACTCATTCCCTGCTCTAGAAGCAGAGGCAACCCTTCTCTCCAGAAAGCAAGCAGGCAGCTTTCTCACCCGGACATTTAAAATGCAAGACACTCGCTGCGCAGCCAGCAGGATTTGCACCGAGGAAGCAAAGACTACAGGCAGCACAGACTTCCGCTCCATGCCAAGCGCCGCAAGCCACAATCGCACACTGCTAACAGAGTCGCGGTTACCTCAATGTTGGTTGCATTCAGTTTCTCCTCCATAACTTGTTTCAGGATGACAAGGGAAGATTTGATTGCTTCTTTCAGCGTCATTGACTGTAAAACAAATCACTAATTGTACTGTTGACACTCAAGCAAGTACTTGTACCTCACCCCTTTGACTGCGAAAGCGTGCTACTCTCCCTCCCGCTCTTCTCAAATCCTTTAAGCTGTCACTGGCAGCAAATTTAAAAGCTTATCAAGTTATCTACAGCATCAACAAGAGATCAAAGCACACTGTTCAGGCAGGACAGTGACAATCGCAAGGATGGTGGCTTTCTGCTTCTGTATAGCTTTTTACAAAGCTTAAGAACTGTGAATCTGGGCACATAAACCTTACTGTCGGAATCGGGACACGAGGGTCCATTTCTCTTCACCAGTTACTGTCTATCAAGCAGTTCCCCCCAACAAGCTCCAGTGGGAGCTCTGAAAAGCCAGACTCCCTCTTGGCAGAAGCCTTCACGCTTTAATCACGTAGATCCCTGCATGAGGGGGAACTAGAGCCAGAGGGCCGTGCAACATTCAAAGAGTGACGATAGCTGTGTTTGCAGTAACTTTGCACTTGGAAGATGGTTAACAAGCCACGGAGCCCAGAACTTGGACAATTCTGCCAGTGAACAAATTAGGTAATTGAGTCTTAGGCTGGAAGTCTTCGCAGCCATCAACACCATCAATTGTGCTTTTCATTACAGTGTTTGGTTTCTTACCACAGAAAATGGGCAGCTCCCTCCTCGAGGAGGGAAGAAAGTTTCTATTTAATATCAAGTAGGACCAGTACTTGCAGCGTAAAAGCCATTAACTTCACTGGCTTAACAGATGTGGCGAAATGAAGCCGCTTGCTTTAGCTCCTTACGCTTCAGGCTGCATCCATACCGAGCCCTGATGCCGACCAGCAGCATTCATATAGCAGTTCTTTTATTTATAGAGTACTTCCTGACATGGTCTTAATTATCACCCGCTAGAAGCAGAGACCGGCATCTCAGACACCAGTCTCGTGTTCCAGCTGCAGCCTAGGGGGAAGCTGCTGGTAGTAACACTCCTCGTCGTCGAGATCCTCATCCAGCAGCTCAGCACTGACATCTAATTCTGGGATCAACTGCCAAGGACCGAGTCCCACCCTGACAAGCTCACGCACCTCCTCTATAGCGCGAGAGTCTTATGAATCACTCATTGGGAAGGAAACTAGTGGATCCTTGTGGGTCGTGAGGTACCTCTGTAATTTGCGAGATGTCAACCCCAATCCAGCCTTTTACCTTATGGTAAACCTCTTGCAGAGAGCTCTGTGCGCCTTCTGAGGCAGAGCCGATTGCTCTGGCATCGCACTGAACAAACGTCCCCGACGGGTCCATGTGAAACCTGCAGGAACACGGGCGAGAGAGTGAACAGCTGCTGCACCCCATCCCACACCGCGGCACCTCAAGGGCTTTCCCACCAGACCCACGGCGCTCCCCAGAGCTCCCTGCATGGCTCAGAGCTGGGGAAGAACGAGGGCTCCTCAGGAGCAACGGCTCGTCTGCTGACGCGGGGCAGAGCTCGCAGCAGCCCCTCGCTGCGTCCAGCCTCCTCCCTTATGCCCGGCGGCCTCGAGGGACTGCTGCAATTAGCGCAGCAGCAGGTCTCTCCTCCTGGCATGCAGAGGAGACGACCAAGGTTTGAGGAGTGCTAAAGTCACCTAAGGCCCACGCTGGGCTGGTAAGCTAGAAGGAGAGCTATACACTCCTGACGCTGCCCTCCATACTCAGAGCAGAATCATTTTCCTTCTTATTTTCTCTCCCCTTTTGTTTTTTTAATAAAACCAGCAAGTTTTCACTACTGCTCCTGGGAGGAAGACTGTGCGGAGACCTTATTGGGCTGGCTCTGCCGAGCTGTTCCCACCTCCAGCGGAGACTGAGTGTTTGAAGCGCACAAGTTCAGGTTACAAGCACTCCACCACCTCCCCAAGGAATGTTACAGCAGGCTCCACATATTATGTTACCGCTAGCTCTGCTAGTCTTTTAGGGAAAGGTAAGAATAAACTCGGGACGAGGAGAGCTTTAACGCCTCCCTCCTGCCCAGGAAACCACATTAAAAAAGCAAGGATTCAGTGAAGACACGGTGTTCTCTACAACCCTGAGCAAGCAGCCAGCGCTCAGGCTGCTGCAACCCGTGCTTTGAAAGGAAGGGTTTAAAAGCATTAACAAACATCAAGTACATAATGGGATAAACCCCAAGTGTTTGGCTTAAGTAAAATCCCAGAATCAAGTCATTAAAATGTCCTGGGACGTTCCAGTAGAGGTTTTGTCTCTTCCCAGAGCTGGCCGGGATTAATAGAGCCGAACTTACAGCTGGGGTCCCTTCTCATCAACTCCTCCAAAAAGCAGCGCGACACCAAACGGACGAGACTGCAACAGAAAGGAGCCAACAGGTTAGGCAAGGCCAAGGGTAAAGTCAGAGGGGAGCCAACAGCACCTCCCCAGAGCACCCCCAGCTCCGCACCATCGCCCCTGGGTCTGCATCCTCCTCCCCAAACTGCAGCGCCAGGTTGGACACGGCCTGCGTCACGCTCTCCACAGTCATGGTTTCGTTGTAGGTGAACCAGTGATTCTGCAGAAAAAAAAAGGAAAGATTCAAATTATCACCTTGTTCCCAAAATACGACAATCCTGGATCGTTCACACGGCAGGCTGGAGTGATACCCTGCGGAGCCACAAAGACAACTTCCCTCCAGCCACTCCAGGTGGGCTGCCGGCACCTGGGGTACAGCCCGTTCACCTGCAAGAGGGAAGCACCAGGAACAGAGCGGGAAGCACAGAACAAGCTGGCAGGTTCGTGCAGGGATCCCCCAAAAGCCTTGGGATACCTAGGCCTTGGGATGCCAACAGGGTAAATGCAAGGCTGGAGCACTTTATCCCAGTATCTGTTTCTGAAGCGATGGGGTTATCTGGTTCTCCAGAGGCGGAAGGAGTGCTGACATGCAGGAAAACTCTACAGAAAAAGTATTTACTACAGCACGGAGTTTTGTACCTGGGACCTCCGAGAACCTGGGGCACCAAGTAAATTTAAGGGGTCAAAAATATAACCAATATAACCAGTCCTTTGTCAAAACAAAGTTAGACACGTGGCCCCACACATTCACCGGAGCACATCTGCCAGCGCTAAGAGACCACTGGAGAACCTGCCGTAAGATTCCCACCAAAAGTGCAATACCAAAGAAGAAAAAAATACAGGTGAGACTCCACCTGTTTGTTCTGCAAAAGCCCGGTGAGGGAAGCTACGCTCCCCACAAGCCTCCCACTCCGCACCCGCTCCTGTGCTGTAACGATCTTCCCGTGCCAGAGACTTCTGAGATGCCCCCAGGACGAGTGCTGTTGTTTTAAGAAGAGAAATGTCAAGTCCTACCTGAGTCTCCACTCTCGCTTTATCAATTAAAGTCTTTGCATCAGCTATTAAGCCACTCATGGCACACCCTGGAATCAGAGGGAAAACACGAGTCATTTCACCAATTATTTGCGACGTGCTCTTCCCCCAGACTTCCCAAAGCCCACGGTGAAATACAAAAGGCTGCAGGGCGGAGCGGGTCCCTGCGTGGGAGCACACAGCAGTGCCGCACCACAGCTTGCTGGAAAGGAAGGAGGATGGGGTCGAAGCAGATTTGCTCAAGAGCAAGGGTGGACACCCAGCTGAAGGGCAGGTACATAACCGAGTTCTCCCAGTCACGCCTCCCACCCGCCCCAAATCTGAACCGGTTAAAGGAGCCACATTTGAGGCCTTCCGAGAGAAGCTGACTGAGAGAAACACAACCTGCTTGGAAGGGGAACTCATTCATCCCCTCTGTGGGGAGGGCTGGCTAACCCATAGCTGGGAGGGATGCAGCAGGAGCCTCCAGCACAGATCCTGCTCTAGGAAGAGAGGGGCTGTATCGCAAGCACACGGGAGGAGGAAATTAGACTCTTCAAGAGCTCCTTCCGTGATCCTTGTCATCAGCAACATGGGTATTTTGGAGGTCTCCTGCTTTTCAAGGCGACATATTTGGTAATGAGCCCATCGCGGGCCCCCTCACGGTGCAGGAGGCTGCTGCGAGCAGGAGTACAGGCTAACATTAGTGCTCCCAGAGAAACTGGCCTCGAGTCAAGCCTTTTGCAGTAATTCCCTGCCCTCCCAGATCTAAATTTGGGATGAGCTTTCATGAGGGAGGTCATTGAGGAGCGGGGGGGTGCTTCAGCTGCCTCTTCCTGCTCCTGTAACTATGTCCTGCTGGCCTGGAGCCTGGAAAACCAGTGACCAGGACCTGGTGTTCACTGGGAGGGATGAGCATTCCCACTCAGCTCAGCAGAGCTGCCTGCAGGGAAGGCTAGCCCTGAAACACAGCTTCTGAAACTCCCAGGGGACAGAATCTTTTTTTTTTTAATATATATATCTATATATCTATCTCCAAAACTTGAGGGATGCTGCTGGGGCTCTACCAGAGCGGCACCCAAACCTCACTTCTTTCTCCTTACCTATGTGGGAATCAATTTCTACAATCTTCTCGATGCTGCTGGGTTCCATGAGCGGGGAGGTGATCCTCTTCTCCACAGCCAGGCAGACACCCTCCGAGGTCTGGATCCCGATGGCTGTGGAACCAAGCTGAAAACCACCGCACAGTTACCACCACCGCACCCTACACAGGGTCTAGCCGCGACAGCTCGCATAAATATAAACGGTGCAACACTAAATTTGACTTGTATTATTTGCAGGCGTTTTGTGTTGGAGACAATCACGTCACCAACATAGAAACCCACCCGCAAGACTCTATGGCTTTGCACACCAAATTTTAAATGTTATGACTTGAACTAGGAAACTGGAAAGGTTAAAGCCATGCTACTTCCCAGCTGATTAGTTCATCAGAACCCAGCAGGGCTGCTGCAAATCATTAATGTCTTCCCCCAGCGACATCAATTTTTACAGCTTAAAGCCTTATGAATGTAAAAGGCCTCGCAAATCTTCCTTTGCAAGACAAATTAAATTTTAAAGCAAGAGAGGAGGATTTCACATAATGGCCTTAATTCTGACTGCATCTGTACTTCTGGCTTGGGCATTTTTCTTTCCATTAGCTCTTTTTCTCCCAAGCGTCCTCGTGTCCACAAAATTTACAACGGGAACGAGAGCATTTTGCACACGTACCGTTTTCCAGGCAGCAGTTAATCACCCGCGGCCAAGACTGCAGCAAGTTTTACCCTGGTCTTGCAGGACACCACAGTGTCACAACCATAAGCACAGCCGAGGGGGCGTCAGATCTCAAGGGCTCCTGGCAGCCTCCACCTCGCTCCCACCGGCCCCTACCTCACTCCCAGCACTTGCAGCTTTTCCATGCTGGGGAATTTACCAGAATAACTGTACCAGCTGCAGTGTGGAGGTGCTGACTCCAAACACCCAAATCGGGCTACACGGTGTAATTTTAGCAGCAAGCTTCCTCAGGTAGCTACACCTATAACCACAGGCCTGGCAGAGGGGAATCTCCCTGTTGCAGGCACTCATGGTTTTAGACGTTGCCCAGTGCTCCCGTCCTTTAAGCACACAGCCTGCAACAGCTGCGCACAAACCCCAAGGGAAGAAGGGACACCTGATGTCATTTCAGATGTATTTTTGTTAATGAAGCTACAGCACACGAATAAAAACTCCTCCTACACCTCTAACGCATGGGCAGCACACATAACGTGTTGCAAGAGCCACCCGAGCTGCAGCAATTTCATCGTAAGCTTATGGGCTCATCTGGAAAAAAGGGAGAAGCCAGAAGGGTTCCGAACGATTGCGACTGTAGCAGATGTATTTGTAATTATGAAGTCAGCACGGTGACCGACATCCTTCTGAGTTTTTACTTCCCAATGCCTTAATAAACATTATTACTTTTTGCCTCCTCATTTAAGTAGTGCTTCAACGAGCTAAAGCAGTACAGGGAAGATAAAGCCAGCCCCCTCCTTTTCCCCAGTCCAAACACAGGCCTGCTCAGAGTTTCTTCGCTTCATCACTTGACCAGTTTCCCCCAAGTTTAAACTTATTCCCAATCAACGCCCACATTCCCAGAAACAAGAACATTTATCAATTAAGAACACTTAATGCCCCAGAAAGGCCACTTGGCTCTGCAGAGATAGGTTAGTTTGCTCGTAACAACCTTTACCTTCAGGTTTTAAAATTCACCTGAGCAAACGCTGACCCACTCCAAGCTGCAACAGCAGCCAGCTGAGAAAAGGAAAGTTGACCTAGCGAGAGAAAAGTTGCCACTTTGGGTTTTTTTAAGGGACTCCATCTTTATAAGGCCCACGGAGCAGAAGGGAACACTGCACTAGCTCAGGGAGGCGAAGAGAAAGCAGGGCGCTCCTCTGCTCTTAGACAAGAGTTTATGGACGTGAAGCGCACGACGCGCTGGCAGCGTGAACTTCTGCAGGGAGAGTCACAGCGTGCAAGCGCTCAGGACCTCTCGCTTCAACGTTAGCTTTTAGTACATTTGATTTGGGGATTAGCATCTTCGGATTGCGTTTGGTTTGGGGATAAATTGGTTGGTAGGAGACAGGGAGAGGAACATTCCCCTGCATTTGGGGGAAATCGATGGCTTTTGATTCTTCACGACCCATAAAAGAGCAGATCTGCAGGGGGTTTGGCTGGACGGAAGGAATCGAACGCTGGCACACAGCTCTCCTACTACAGACCGTTGGTGAAAGCCTGGCAAAGAGCTGCCAGAGCAGCTGCACGCAGGAGCAGCGCCTAGGAGGAAAGGCAGCAGCTCCTGCTCGGCGTTGCTTACTGCCCTGGGAGCTGGCCAAACCCTGCAGAGCAAGGCCAGAGCCCGAATGAACAAAACCTGCCTGGTTTATTTCCGACCAAAGCCAGGCTTTGGGTTTGAAGGAGCCCCTGGCATCCCAGTTTGGCAGCCAGACGGAGCTGACAATACCTTTATGGCCTCGATGGCATACTCCACTTGGAACAGCCTCCCCTCCGGAGAAAAAGTGTTCACACCCCTGCAAGAACAACATCAGAGACAGTGTAAAAGGCAGGAAACTGAAGGCTGACAAGAAACGCAGTTCCTTATTCAAGAGCGATGGTGGGAACGGTGATGCCAGCTGGGGACAGGTAACACAGGAGGGGCAGCTGGAACACGTCACGGCTTCGCTGGAGCCCGTCACCCTCGTGGCAGACACTCGCAGGGTCTGGATTCAGGATGCTTACAGAGAAAGAGAACAAAAGGAACGCCAGCAGGTCTAGCTACAGATCAGGAGGAGGTTTGTTTTCACGGCACAGTTCACACCGTGGATGCTGGACGCACGATGCCTTCGGACGCCAAACAGCTTGCCTTCTCTCAGCACCAGGAGACAGCAGGGTTTTGTTTTACCAGCACAGACCCGTTCCTTTCTCTGGATACCCCACCCCATCCCCACGCCCCCC
>WAAD01027828.1:644-17102 GCA_013389945.1 Fregata magnificens
ACTTTAGTGTTAAAAAAAAAAAATATATCAGTTTGGCAATAGAAGTCAATTTCCTATCCTCTGGAGTCTCATTCATGTAGCAACAAAACCTTTTTTTTTTTTTTTTTGAACACTAGTCAGCAAGCACCAAATTAGCCCACTGAAGGGGCCAGATTTTAAATTCATCATTTATTTTTCAGTTTTCAAAAGTTACTCTATATAAAGGTAGCTTTAAACATTTTCATTACTTCAACAAACTACTGATTCATTCTCAGGCTTTTTTAACTGATAAGGAATAAATGATAAAAGTGACTGATTCAGGCATAAGGCCCATAAAGCTCCCAGTAAAGCACTGGTAAAAGATACTGCACTTATCTTCTAAGAGGATGCTGTAAACAAATCCAACTTACAGGCCTGTTTCGTCATATCTCAGAAAGAAATCTTTGAGCTTTCAAACCGAAGACAAAATTATTATGCAAGGAACTCACACAAGAAGCATCTTCTGCATTCATCACCATCTTGCAAAGTGTGAACGAATGCTGAAACACACCCTATTCTTAAATATTGATAAAGAGCATAGCAGAAATCTTTCCCCCATCCTTAAGTCCAGTTTCTAATTAGCATGAAAAGCACCTTCATTTAATTTACAGAATGCCATAGAAATATTACTAATAGCTTAAAGTACATTTAACAGTTTGAGATGTTCCAGCTCTACAGTTTAAATCAACTCTCGATGTTACTTATATATATCATCACTCACAGTTATAGTAAATGACTAACCATAGTGACTGCTGAATTAATTGTTACAAAACTATAAATGCTTTGGAACACTACAGAGAAAGAGTCTTGAACAGGACACCAATTATTTCCAGAACATAAGAAATACTGTTACTCGTATTACCTAAGTGCATGATTAAACTCTCGAAGTTGCACAGTACTCAGGTGCATCAGAATTTCAAGAGATGTCAGCTTTTTGTCTACCAAAAGGCCACAGACAACTAGAAAGCAGGGTTAAACACAGAACTTGAACCTTGAGTGTTTGAAGTGGTCAGAAGGAATCTCTTGATACATACCGTGTCCTATGATACCAAGGGCTCACAGAGTAAAGAATCTCTGCATTTCTTTACAACCTTGTTTAGTAGCATAAACCAGTTCCTTCTTTCTACCCCTGAGTATATTTTATCAGTAGCTAGAAATGTCAAATACTTCTATGGTAAACAGAAATATCCTGGCCTTTTTTATTTTTCTACACACCAATACTAAAGAAGGTGACAATATAATCTGCCCCAGGCAACTCTATCACCATCCACAGTAGACAGGTCATTTTCCTTTTTATCAAAGAGGAGAGTAGGTCATCACATTTTAGTACATGTTGACACCACTGCTAGTAAAAAGAGATAAGAATTCAGTGCCCTTAAGGTGCCTTAACCTCTATTTTACCTAATACAGATATTTCACAGCTATTGTATTAAAGCCAGAAGAGAGACAGATTTGCACCCTGAAAGAATGCACTACAAAGGTCTCAACCTCTGTGACAAGCTGATATTTGTACTGCACAGAGTATAGGTGACAACAAAGCACTTCCCTTAAGGTATCTACCTCTCTTTTATTTTGGGTAATAGGATTTATTTTTCTCCTATAACACCACAGAGGATCATAGATGTTTAACCTCTCAAGTACAGGTATGCAGTTTTTGAACAGTTTTGGAAGTTGAAATCACATGTACACCTCCTGCCACCCTGAAAACAACTTCAGAAGTTTCTTCACATGATTAAAACATTTCACTTTCACTCAGAATAGTCTTAATTCAGAACACAAAACAAAATAATGACACTTCACTACTGTTGTCTTTATTCACTGTGTTTTCACTTTCAAACATTTGATTCTAATGTCTAAAGAAAGTTGGAAAACACTTTTATGGCAATGCTCCTTATATCTTCTAAGACAATGGGAAAAGACACCACCTCCTAATTGTTAATACATAACCATCTGTACATGAGAACTTACTTTTTATTACATTTTCTGTTAATAAACTGGTTTCTCCACATCCTTTTAAAATAGTGATAAGTTAAAAAGATCTGCAGGGCAAGGGCAAGAACACCAACACAAACTGCTTAGTTATTACACAGACTGGACAACATTCACAAAAGGACAGTTTCTATCAGGAAAAAAATAAAGATATGAACACACTTGCAATAAACTGTATAATGATGCGCAGTTTCTTCTGCACATAAGTGTAAAATGTTACTTCAAAATGGGCAAAAGAGCAGCCTCTGGTTAGAGGAAGAACAGGTATTCCATACTTCAAGTGAAATAATAGACCTGTGCTTGAAGATTCTAAACTTTTTTTTTTCCCCAGGAACACAACTACAAACAGTATTATTCACTCCCACTAGAAATTAAACCTCGATTTGTACAGTAGGAGAAGGAGCAACGTCTTTCTGAAACAGAAAATATCATTCCTTTGTTTTGAAAATACTCTAGTCAATTTTTCTATTCGTTTTGGTAACATTTTTTTAAACCATGAAGGCCAAGAAAATAGTTCTGAGTTCAGAGACCATATCCACAAACACAATGGCTCATTACTTAAGTGCTCATTATTTATTTGCATACTTAAATGCACTTAAATGATTGCCTATTTGCATATATACACTTTCAAAATTCAGTCCTCCTTCACCAAAACATATTGCATAGTTATACATTACTCAAGAAGAGGGAAACATAAATCAAAACTTAGTAACAGCAACTTCGTGACCAGAATAAAGGGGTTAAAAGAACATGGTTTAACATCTAATAGCAGACCACTTTATTTGCAGAAGAATTTTGCACATTTATGGCATGCTTATATACATATATGTATGCAAACACACATCTAAATGCATGTATTTTATACTCCATTTCAGACTAGGCACACATTAATGCATTAGCAAAGACTGAAATCAAAGAGTTAGACTGTTATTAGACAGCACCAGCATTTAAGATTAAGAGCAAGAAGACCAAAGACTAAGAGATCTCCATGACACAGTCTAATTTTTTAGATCAGTGCATCTGAACTGAGGCCTCTTGCAAATGACATTGTAAGCAGAAAAAAATAAATCCTGGTTCAGAAAATACACAGAAGGCAAAAATATTATGAAAATAACACTCTTTTTGTTTCTAAGCAATCTAAACACTAACCACTTTCTATGATTTTATTTTTTCACTAAATCAGCATGAAGATGTTTTGAAACATGAAGGAAAAAAAAATTTTATAGCCAGTTAGCAACATACACTATTTTTATGCTTTGGACAGAAGTCATTAAGCTCTAGTGAATCTCCGTTTTTTTAAGCTGATATTTATATTTTGTGATGTCATTTTGATATACCATTTCAACTGCAAAGGAACTGGGGTATTTTGAGAGAAGAAAACAGACGTGTTTGAAATTCAATAAAATAAATTGCAGTTACAGATGGCTTTTGGCCAAGTGAATAGTGAATATTACACTAAAGCAGGATATGACTCTTCCAAGCATGAAGCAATTCAAAGTATTTGTTAATATATGATAGTTTGCATAAGTGATTTACCTACACACCAAGCTTATGTTCCTAATTAACCCAGGGGTACAATAGCCATTCGTTAATTTAAGTATGAGGTTCAGTCCCAAATGTCTTCAGCATTCATAGCAGAAGATACAAATATGTCTGCCTGTTAAATATTTTCAGTGTCAAGCATTTACTACTTAGTGAATTTCAGCCTTACTCACTCTTCATATTGAATTTTGATGCTCTTTTATGCACTGTATTCTGTACTTGAGAGAAAAATGACCATTTTACATTGCCTTAGGTTTCTTACTTTTTCATGATAAATTCTATCTTCCCTTCAACTCTTTCAAGAGAAAAAAAGAGTACCTGAAATAAACAACATTTCAGTCATTTTAAGTTTGCACAACTGCTTTACAAATCACACAGCCTGACCTCCTTCTATACTATTACATTACAGCAAGATCCAAAATAACATTCCAGTTTGACAGCTAACCTCAGGCACCACTGGTCTAGGATCTCGCTGCTTATACTGCTGGCTGAAAAGCTGATAGGATACGCAAGACAAGCTGAGAGTTTAACTGGCAGAGCTGTTCAAATCTAAATTGTGCTATTTGAAACTTAGACCACAGGAGACAACAGTTCACTTTTTACCATGGCAGCAGATTCAACCTCTTGGCCCTGTAAAAGTCATATGAATACATTTAGCACACACAAAAAATATCTCCCTATATTATGATCAAAGATGTATTCAACACATATTTTTTTATGCACATTTGATTGTTCTGTTGACAGTCCTGGAAGTTAAGTAATATGGACTGCTGCACATAGGTTTGAAACCTTGATGGAGCCCAATGGCAGGCTACTTTTGACAGTCAAATAATGACAAGCACGTTGCAGGCCGATGCCCGTCATTCACGAACATCTTGGCCTGCTCCAACCGTTGCGCAGCGACTAAGTGGACGGTCAAAGGTTAAGTTCGAAGAAGACAGCAATGAAGGGCAACTGTCATGCACCACTGAATACTGTGAGGCAGCAAGGAGTGGTTGTCTTCTGAAGAACATGCAAAATGGTCTCATTCTGTCCAGGCAGACACATATTTGAAGGTCCTAAATGAGACCACTGCCAATTCATGAAGAGCCAAACTGACAGCATGCCATTCAAACTGTCTCTCTCAAATTTGACTTCTCCCCACCCCCCCCGCCCCAAATCAAAAATGCATGCAAAGGATAACGTTAAACAAAACTCCCAGCAGTTGTTTTAAGCAAGCCAGATTTGGCAGGGTAGGAAGGGTGAGGGGAAAGACATCTAAACTTTTCCCCTTCTCTTTCTTTTAATATTTAAGAGAAGTTTAATTATTTCACAAGAAATTCTTCAATTTTCTTGTAATGACATGCATTTATTTCCAAAATTACATCTGTTGTACCCCTTTTCCTAAATACTGGGGTTTCTTCCAGTATTAAAAAACCGAGCTTAACAACTTATAATTAGGGCTAATACAATCACCTGGAATTTTAATTCTGCGTTTGGATACTAATATTACAATAGGAGCATACATTAAAGCATGCAAATAAATACTTTGCATCAGTCTCTAAATATCCTAAGCATTTCTTTTATAAATGGTACAATAACAGTATTTTCTATTTGTTTAAAAGCACTGTTTTGTGTGGAGTTATGGCTTAAACAGCAAGATTAACAATGAAATTGCATTATTTTGCATAAAACATATACATCTTACTTTTAACCCATTGCCAGTAAAGGCGTATATTTTTTACTTACACATTTAAATTATGTTATCGTATTCACGTTTGCCTCTATTAACATATAAAAGACTTCAGGAAAAATAGATATACTTTTTTTTATTAGATAAACAGTGATGCCGCTCATCTTTCATATGAGCGAATGCTTGACACTAAATTTAATCAGGCTGACAAAGGATCATATGGGTTAGCGCTTTATGCCCTTTTCATGAACAGTCCATCTCTCCTGCACTTACAGGGCCAAATATTGCCCTTTAACAAAACAGATCAACATGCAAAGTGCTTGTTTCTTTTTGCTGGGTCACTGGTATCATCCCGCTTGTGACACTACTGCTTTGAACCAATTTCTGTCATGATACCAACGCATTAAAGACCCCATTCACAAACTGCGCTTTGCAAACTAAAGAGAAAATGAATTGTCATTATTTATGAGGAATACGTTTGGATCGTGAGGCATAAAACCACTTGTCTGTCACATACGCAGAGACACACACAAAGCACAAACTCTTTAAGGCAGGAACTATATTCATATGTTCTATTGCACAAGCCATAGTTCTCATCACTTTTCAGTTCATAGATAATGACCAACCTACTGTCCTGATCACAGTGAATGGCTTTCAGGAAGCCAGAAGTATAAAATCATAATTCAACTTATTTTGGACTGACAGACAAATTTCAAAGCTTTTCTACATAGGCAAGTGGGTCCTAGGTATAACAAATTACAGATTTGTGTAAAGCTCATCAACGTCTTTTACACTCTATGAGGAAGGGAGAAATAAAAAAAGCATGCTTTAATTGTTAGAGGACGTGCTTGGTTACACACCCATTTTTCCCAGTTGCTTCCTCTCTTTCTGTCTTATAATGAGGTCCAAATCAATTCAGAAGCACTTCTGAATTTGTCTGAGATTTCCAGATCTTAAATTCTGGGTGTCCTGACTTCACTCTTCATTGTTGAAGCGCATAACGCTACTACACACATACTGCACTTCCTAACTCTTTCATCATGAGCAGCACAGCGTGCGCGCACACACACACACTAGCTATTTCAGGTAGTCAACCCCTGTCCAAATGAACCGGACTTACTGCACACACACCACTCAGTCACAAGGAATGTAAGCAGTGTATCTGATGTCTAGCATACACTATCAACTTACTTGTGATAATGAGAAAGTTAAAGCTTCTCTGCACTTTAATTGCCATTTGGCAATTGGATGTAATTGCCTCCAGAAGAGAGAAAAATACCTTACTACTACAGAGATTTTGTGAGGATAAACTTAGGAAGTAATGAGATGAGAAGATACACCAAGGAGCCACAGGTAAGTACACTGTATAATACAAATACTTCCGTAACATAAGACATTTTTAAAACAGTTCAGGGAAGGCTGACCAATATCTAGAGTTTATTATAAGAGTTTAGGCTAGAATGCCACTAAGAACTCTGCTATATACTGTTATCAAGCACCACAACTTGCAACAGTCAAGTGATTATGAGATGTTTTCTGAAGTATCAGTTCCTGGACTCAGGAAATTTCACACAAGTTTCAACTCTTATTTGCAACAATTCTGGAGAAAAGCTGATGGAATGTGACTTGAAAATATGAATACTAATAATGCAAAGAAACCCAGAACAACAACTTTAAAAAAAAAAATCATCTTTTTTTTTTTTTTCTTTTTTTTTTTTTTTTTAAAAACATTGGGAGAAGGCAATACTGGCCAGAGGAAAGAAAAAACAAAGTAAGACAGAGAACAAAACTGTGTGTTAGATCTTCTGCTACATTACCTATTGGTCCCTGTTATCTAAGGAGTGCGCAGTATACTATACAGGTAGATATAATATACAATACAAAATAGCTCTATTCCCAAAGAGACAGAAATTCCCCATGACACATTCAAGCAAAATTCGTTAAAGAGGAAGGCACCCAGAAATACAAGTTTTTATCAATGCAAGTAAAAGACTTTTGAAGTCTTTTAAAGTGAAATATAAGGCTAGGAAATCAAAACATTGGCAGTACTCATAATCCACTTTTACCTCATTTTTGTCTATGTATAAATGTTTTCCATAAACACTTGCCATGGAACCAAAATTGATAGCGTCCATATGACTATCTCACAGGACTATTTTTCAGACACCAGCGACAGAAGTTCAAGAAATGAAAGACAGCGCATACCGGAAGGCTTCCAAGCTTGACAATGCAGAAGCTTAATAGCTTCTGCTTTAAGGAATGGAAGAAGTCTACGCAAACTAACATTTGCCCCCATACTTTTCCTCCTGAAAGTTCAACTACCACCATCTTCATGAAGTTCAAAAAGAAACAAAATCACCAATACGGTACACTTTTTACATTTGTATGCCAGAGGCAAAAACCAGAGCACTGAACATTTATAAAAGATAACTGCCTACTGAACTAGTCATGACAGTAAAAAAACCCAAACCAAAACAAAACAGTTTCTCTTCCCTATTACCAAAGATGCAAGGAGCCACACAACTCATTCAACCCATCTTATTCTAAAGGATTGACAAGGGAATGGCTGGGAAGCGAGGAATGGAACTACCTTTTGATCTTACCGCCTATCAGGTCAGTTCCATTATACTCAGCAAATACGAAATCTGAAAAAACAAATTTAGTAAAAATTACCTTTTGGCTCCTAACTGGATAGAAGACAGAAGTAGATTTTTTTTTTTTTTTTTTTTTAAATTTCATAATAGCCGCAGTACATAAAAATTTTTTCCTCTATGTTTCAAAAAAACTCCAGGCTTACAAAAACAGTTTCAAACTGATCAGAGCTTTGGTATAATGTCTAGTGTTTTTATCTTGCATACTAAAATATGCCACTTATGTGGTCTCAAAACACATAATTGAAATACTCTACTCTAAATCTATCTCATTGGAGCACCTTTCCACAATTTTTCCATGTAAATGTCTTGCAGAAGTGTTACATTTGATAGTTTATTAGAAATTCCTATCTGAACTCTGACTCTAAATAAGCTTTCCAACTCAGAAAGATGGTCATTCCACTGTTGTTTATATGCACTGTTCATGAGGAACGCCCCAAATAACTTTCTCCTACATTTAATCTTTGGATTAAACGATTTGTTCTGTTTCCATTCTGTGATTACATTACAGGTATATACATAGTGCATTGTTCAATATTCTACCAGTTTTTTGCAGTTGGTTGCCATCACATGATTTAGATACCAGACAACGAAGTATTTCCTTTGTGCACAAGAGCATCGTTACCTGCTGCAATGACATCATTTACATTAGAAGTAAACGTAGAAGAAAATCAGAAGAGAAAACAGCCAAATACAAATCGTTTCCAGATCTACAAGCTGTTGTTTAATTAATTTGCATAAACCTATCCTTTTGTACGCAATCTTCAGTCAGTCCTTTCCAAATACAGATGTATGTTTCAAGAGGCCTACTGCTTCAAGACAACAGTCAGATTTTTAAAAGCTTCTTGCCCAACTCGAGCACACATTCAATATCAATAGGACTGGGCTTCTAAAGTCCTTTAAATGTTTGTGAAAATCCTACCTATTTCCATTCAGAGTTAAAAAAGAAAAAAACCCAACACTATTAAACATGTATTTGAACATGAATTTTACCAGTTAAACTGTTAGAGGTATACATAAGGTGTACGATTCTACAGAGCAGTAATAGCAATGTTTTCCCATCCCAAAGTTGCTTAAACTTACTGTTCACTTTTTGGAGATGAAAACCTTATCTGATCTTTACCTCCATTTTTTCCTCCTAAAAGCACGTACAGTGTAACATTCATGATCTTTCACTGGCAAGATCCAGTGCATGAAATTTTTGCACTCAGAGGACACAGCATGCATCAGAAGTGGGAGGTTTTGCTTTAAGTAAAATCTTTTGCCATTATAGACCGGAGTCTCTCTGTTGAATTACAGGCAGAAGTTTCAGTAATTTTAGTATCTGTACAGAAATATGCAAATCAGGCCCTGAATTTAATATTACCGGATGTTTGATTTCAATACAATTTTAAACCTTAGAACAGAATCAGCAACATATTTTAATCAGGTACCTTTTCAAGTATTCATGCATGAAGTACCAGTTGCCTGGGGGTTATGAAATAATACTAAAAACTTTATAATCATTCATTGATTTAGTTTTGAGCATAGTATATCATTTGAATCCAATGGGAACATAAAGAGCTATTTGTGAGGTCAACCACAGTACAGACAGAGGCTGACATGATATCGATGGCAAGGTGGAAAGAAATTGCCAAATACAGCAGATCAATACCTCGTTTCACTGTTACAGCCTTCTGGAGACATAAAATATATATCTTTACAGCTACGAAAATAATAATAATGAAAGTAGGAGATAAATGCTTCCCTCAAGGTAAACTATTTGATTAGCTGAGGGCAAAGGTGGCAATAGCAGTTACACTAAAGTAACTTTACAGTCTTAAATAAAAACGGTGGGATGAGCAGCAGATAAAAGGGCAAAATGAAACTGAACAAGTTCTAGGAGATAAAGATGTAATTCTTTTAGAAAGTGGTGTAGCATGTGTACAAAGGCAAAAAACTGTTAAGCTAAATAAGGTAGAGCAGAGTTTCCTCCCATAGTAAGACTCCAGTAACTAAAAAAAAAGTGTTTTGAAATTACAGCACTATCATTTTCTAACCAGAAGGCTTCAAAGATATGTTTATTCTGTCCCATACTTGAAATGCTAATAAATATTCATAACCATGTTTTGCACTTCACTAGTGAACCTAATAGAATACTGTAATACACTATAGTGCTTCTTAGTCTCAACTGAATGGAAGAGGATCATCTGATATTTTGGATGCTCTTGGTCATTAAAGGTTAATTTAAGAAATAGATGAATTATTAAAAGCATGGGAGCCCAATCCTGCTTCAGCTGAAGGCTGCATAAGTTTGATCACCAATTGCACTGGGAACAGAAACAAGCTTTAGGCATTCACTATTTGGCCTGTCTAGCTTTCACTTACCTGGGTCAGATGAAACTGAATCCTACCTGCTGTGAAAGGGAAAAGTATAATAATTATTCATTAAATGTTTTCCAAATCTATAAATAAAAGTGAAAGTAGGTCCAGTACTGCACCTCCAGCAGGGACACTTCACTATAGCTTCATTTCAAAAATGCCAATTTCCATCTGAAATTCCTAAGATTATAAGCTAAGTTCAGAATCAGAAGCCAACAGGGTCTGGGTGACCTACATCTGAGACTACCTAGCCTTCTGAAATTGAATCACCTGCTAACAACTTCCAAAAGATTTCTCTTCAGAAAGATGTTCATTCAAAACCAAAAATGCAATCCACATGAAGTTTTATTTTCTACAGAAAACAGGAAGGATTTCCACAACGTATTTCCCCTCATTTTCTGGGGTAAATTTAATTTTCCTGAATACCACAAGTTATAGAAGTATTTGAAAAATAATGTAAACAACTATCATCACATTTTTAGACACTGCAGGTCTAACACTGGATTTGTAAATTATTGTTTTCTTTGTCTCAGTGTTGCTGTTTAAGAACACACTCAAGTTTAACAACAGTCTAGCTGCAAATTTACTAAGACAACAGAAAAGTTTAAAGTTCATCTTACATTTGGCAGCATAGCTTTCAGCTGAATAAGTGAACTCCAAATCACCACATCATCACACAAGATGCTTTGTTGTATGTATTTCTAGTCTGCTGTCTTGAAAAATATAGTAAAGAGGCTGCTCAATAGGCAAATTGGAATTAAGCAAGCAACATATGCTCTGTTCATACTCTTTATTAAAAGAGGGAAAAAAATTTAGTGTTCTGAGGCAGGCAAGGATCAAAATCCCTGTAAAGGCATTGGTACTCCAATAGCTTTTAGGAAATGTAAAGTCTCTCTAAATGATACAAGTTGAATCAGTTAAATTATGACAAAAAAAGAAAGCAGTGATTAAGGTAATTAAGTAAATAAACAGGCCGTTCGTTTTGCCAGAGCAAAAATCTAATTGACACTCCAACAACAACAAAAAGTTTCCTAAAACGCATGGAAGACTACCAGATTCTTTAAAATAGGCAACCAGTTCTGCGTCTTGTCCCACTTCTAGGACACTTCTTGCCCCCCATAAGCTGGCAAGATACCAATGGCTGTCATGTGGTAGGAGCCCATATTAATAATTCTAATGAAAGGTCAGGGTTAATGGCATCATTTCATGCAGCCATGTCCTATGAGGTATTGTGTACCTGTAACGGCTATTATACTTGTGGCATGCAACTGAGCCAAAATTTTAGCTGGCTAGAGGCTATACAAGTAACAGACACGAGCTTACAATCTTAACATACAAGACTATGAAAAAATAGATGAGCTGGGGGGGGAGCAGAAAAAGGAGAAGCCTTCCCAAGAGTGCATATTCGGATATGGAATACGCACAGCTCCCATACCACTGTCTGATGTAGTGGATCACTAGGATCAAAGTAAACTGAAGACCTTTAGATGCCTGGCATTTGACTTCTCTTACATTACTCTCATACACAATAGCCTTAGAGGCCACAATCAAGAAAACATGAATTAGTGTTTTCAGTATCCATGCTCCTCACATCCTTAGCTCCAAGATCTTAGAAGATTCTAATATGTGAAGCATAGATCTGTTCTTATTTACAGCAAAAACAAGAGACTGAATGTAAAACAACATGTTTAATAAATCTGCAGAGCCTAAAGTACCAATATAATTCAGAGCAGCAAGATAGACACGCACTTCTTAATTAAGTGGGTGATGTTCTAGTTAAAACAAAAAGACAACCCTGGGCCATAGCTAAGATTAAGCACGCTTTCTTGCAAAGGAAGCTCCTACTATTATCAATATAAAGGCTTTAAATCACATAAAATAAACCATCTAGTAGTCTGTATTCAATAGTAAGTAGAAAGTCAGGACACAGACTGATTTGGATTAACACATTTTCAGTCATAACAAGTAATTTTACAGAGGATTAGTATCTTGATGGTCTGATCAATACTAGGCACCGCTGCTATTACAGATGAAGAGAAAATTACCCCTCCAGTAATAAAGTGTGTATGTCTTGGTTCTCCTTCATTTGCTGAGTCCATTACTGTAATGGTTCCAGCATTAGCAGCTGAGGCAATTTAAGCAGCAGGAATGTGATGAATTTAAAAGCAAGGAACATTTGCCACTCATTCTTTCTTGTATTTTATTCTGCATATGCAAGGCTTCTACCTGACCATTTCCAATATACAAATCATGTGTTCTGTGACTATCAACACTATTTCTTAATTATTGTCTCATTAATAATGGGAAGGGCCAATAATGTGATTACCACAAAAATTGCTACTGGCATATTGGCTGCTGATTCTGCTAAAACCTGCACACCATTTAACTAAGCAGAAATATGACATGACAAGAAGCTTATTTAACTGCATCTAAGCTGTTTCATTAACTTTAATTTTCCTAAATACAACTTCTAGAAGAATCTATTTAATCTGTCAATTAGAAAATTTTGTATGTTTGTATATCTAAGAGGCAGAAAAATAACAGGAAACAAGAAATTAACGTAATATCTGAACAAACTATGATAAGAAAATGTTAAATGCTCATTGCATGGTACGGGTGACATTTTTCAGCATTAACCCTAAAATCATTCCCCTGCTCTTAAGTGCTCTGAGAATACTTGCCTATTTTTCCCTGAGTATTAATATGTTGAAGCAACCTATTTTATCTCGTAAATATATATTATTTTCCAGCCAGCAAAAATGAGAATGATGCAGGAAGTAAGACTTTTCATTAAAATCTCAGCCAAAACACTGTATATTCCCTTTTCCTCCTTGTAAATAAAACACATGCAAAGCTTTGTGTTATTTAAAGCTTTATATTTCCTTGCCACTTTGTCTAACATGTCTCACAAATGTGAAACCGCACGTGAATATCTTTGTAAAAGCCCTTGTGAATATTCAGATATGTGCATATTGATGCATTTATTATTTGTATAGCAATAACTTTACTGGATTGGGGTCCCAGCTGTGCTGGGAGCTGTACAAACATAACAGTAATGTCTGTGGAACACATCTCTGTAGCCAGTACTGGTTTCACAGTAATGTGAATTAGCATAAACAGCTACATAAGGTAATTGTGAACTGGGCTTAGCGGTCTATTCCAAAGACCCGTCAATGTAATCCTTTTAAAGTAAAAGAAAATAATATTCCAGACTAGCTGAGCGTCTTATCTTTCACACAGTAATGACATAGGGTCTTAATCTGCAAAGAGTGGCAAGAAGCAGCATATAAAGGTAGTTGCTAGAACTTGGCATCTGTCACACTGAAACTTACTTAAAAAAAAAAAAAAAAAACTTTGACCAAGTAAGTCTTGAGAACAGTCTTACATTACAGATGAACTTTTTTAACTAACCTGTGAATGTTAATCAAGATAATGAACATTCTAAAAGCAAAACAGCTTTCTTCCCAAATTTAAAAGGAGAAAATAGTCTAAGTAGACTACCAAATAAGAGCTTTATGTTTGGTTTTACTTTATGCAGTACCTTTTCTTCACCCAGCAAAATAGTTTACTGCAAGCTGACAAAAACTCTGACCAACAGTGTAAAGAAAAAAGAATCAAAATAACTATAAACTGTACTGAATTTAAGTTAAAACAAACAAACAAAACACACCCCCAATGGACTGTTTCATTAAAATGCCTTTCCAGCTAATGAGCAACATCTACTCTAACAGCTCTGTTTTTACGCACAGAAGTAATATTTGCTACGGGGAGGACCAGAGAAGCTGATGGCATGCAACATCTGTAAAGATGTCTTTAGAAACTTAAGAATAATCATGTTTTGCTGTCCACTTAAGACTAGAGAATTATTCCACAGGACACTAGCATCCCCAACATGGTGTTTAAGATAACTGAGTAACTAACTTCTGGCTATTGTTTCCCAAGTTTTTTCAAACCCTCTTCCCAGGAATGAATTTGCATCCTCCTCCTCTTGGGCTTGGAACACCAAATACAAGCACAAACAATTTCATTTCTGCTACACACTCAATCTTACTCAATCCAATTGAGTGATCCGCAAAGTGGAAATTGCTGTATGACAGCACTGCACTCTAAAGAATTTCTACCACATGTACTTGGAACAGAAATGTTCTTCTATAACAGCATAAATCAAAACTTGCTACACACATGAAAATTAGAGAGAGAGAGAGAACAGCTTATCACATATAAGAAACATACTGCATAATTACAAAGCAAAAGCCAGTCACCGGGCTTCTGATAGATAACATTTAACTGTACACAATTATAGCAAAACAAGAACTTTTAAGATTTAATTCTCCAGAACAGAGACGTTGCCAGGAGATACATAATCCAAACCAGCTTCTCTATCCAACCACTTCCCTCTCATTAGTAGGCCTCATAAATCTTACCCTCCAGAAGAGGTCGGGTTAACCTCACTAATATTTGGTTTGCTATGAAATATTTTGATCGGGACCTAAATGAAAGTCTTGGCAGAACTACTACAATAAATACACATTCCCTTTGCCTTCAGCATTTCTTAGGTGAGCAACATAAGCAAACAATGGTTAAACCTAGGGACTGAAGGGTGAACTGGCATAGTGCCAGGAGCCCACAGATTACATTTCTAATTAAGTTGTATAAAATAATACCAGTATGAGGATGGTCCTGTGAAAAGAAAGCATACATTTCTTCTTGTATAATCCCTCCTCGTCGCATTGCTGCCTTCTCCTTTGGCATCCTTTATTCTAAGACATTCTATAGGCTCCTTTTGTTTCACTTTCAATATACTCAAAGCTTCTCTCAAGCAGTGCCCAACTTACAACATCCCCCTAGGGCATCCTATAAGTATTCACACCTTTAAATTCTCTATAAGGATCTCTTCTTAATTTTCACCCTTCTCTGTTTGTGCACGTACAACATCTAGGCGTGTCTAAGGCAGTACTCTTTCACTCTAGCTTCCTTGAGTTTTTCTTACACATTGCTCCTCTGACACCTCTTCGGGTGCCTTGTCCTCCTACAAGCTTTGCCAGTGTAGTTCACAGTTCCCTCACACATATCCTTGAATGATTATCTTATCAATGGCAATTATTCTTCTAATGCAAATGATTCCCAAATATGTTTGAGATACATTGCAAAGACAGAAGCCCTTGGATGGATAGCATAAACGTACAGGCTAAAAAAGGTATGGGTTGGGGTTTTTTTCTGCAACGTAATTACGTTGGATTGGAGGGGACAGCTTACGTCTGCGTGTGTTTTCACATATATAGAACGAGCAAATGAAACACTGAAGTTACTGTCCTTCAGCGATGAGGGACAGCAGAAAGACTAGTTACAAAATGACCAGGTTGGCCTCAAAGAATTGTTAAGAATCTTACTGCCGTGAACATGCTTTAAAGCTATTCTTCTATTAAAATATTTAGTTGCAAACTTAGGTCAGACCTTTTCCCCGCCCCTATAGTGAAATTACTTTTAATGTTAAATAGTAAATTAATAGCGATACCAAAACCAGTGTGTTCTGTATGCAAAGATAGGTGAATGAGATTACCATCTTAGAAAGCTTTTTTCCTAAATTTATAACGGCATTAGCCTTCCTTTCGTTAACATCACTAAAATCAGCATTATGCTTTCAAACAAGTAACTTAGTACTTCTCTGTACTCCTATTTTGTAAACAAAATCAGCAGAGGTAGAACAACCATCAAGAGTTGCAGTCAAATATTGTACAATGTGGTAGAAACAAGCCCTTCACAGCAAAACATTCAGCAATGCCGTCTGCTTACACAAACAGTGTAATTACTTCTTCAACGTAAGCACGTAACAGCATCGCCTCTAAACACACTATCAAGAAAAAACATTATTAAAGACGTTTATTTAGGTTAGGCTCGGTGTAGAGCAAGAGTACTTTTAAATTTGAAAATACAAGTGCAGTTCCGTAACGCATCATCTCACTGAGAACGTCGCGACAAAGCCAAACGTACATCTACTTCGACGATTTTCTCGTACGACACTGCAGAACTCCCTTTCAAATTAAAATATCCAAGCCCAGATGGTAAAAAACCTTTATCATTGGCCAGTGTTGAAGCTGCACGAGGCTCCGCTCTCCCAAGGGCGAGGGGAAGCCTCAGGTTTCCAGGTCCGTTAGAGCAGCGCGGCTACCCCAGCCCGGCCGCGGCGGCGGGCGCGCAGCCCGCCCTCAGCCACGCCAGCCCTCC
>WAAD01027829.1:0-20944 GCA_013389945.1 Fregata magnificens
AATGGAAAAATTCCATACAGGTATGTGTCTATGGGGATGCCATGTTAAGTGCAGACTGGGAATGTCATTTTTTTCCTCCCAAGACTGTGTTACTCAGGACATTAAAAGTTACAGTTTTATGGCAACTTCCATTTAGAAAGTCTACTAAAAAATCTCTCTTCAAATTTGAAATTTGGACTTAATACCTTAAATCAAAAATTATATTAAGTCTTGAGTGTTACAAATTTGGACACATACAGAATATGAATGTAGAAACCTCTAGAATGCTGTGGTTTACTCATATTTTAATTTAAACCAGCAATTAAGTCTTCTAATTGTAATATTAACTGAAATCAGAGAGTTAAAAATTAATCCTTCTGCTTATTTGCTTATCTAGTGTTTATTCTATTCTATGTGTAATTTGATTTGCATGTTTCTAGATTGTTCATAAATTTCTAAATTGTTGGATATTTCTAAATTGTTCTGAATACTTTGGTATCTCTTTCAGTATTATCTTTCAGTAAAAATGTTTCTTTAATCTCCTTCAGTAGCTAACCTAGTTCTTTATTTCTTCCCATAGCTGGAGAACGTATTTCCCGTTCTGGGAAAGTAAGTATTTAACGTATTCTTTTTCTAGTTCAATTTGAAATGATCCTATTGGCTTCCGACATCATTTTCATTATTAATCATTCTGAATGTATCTGATTAATCCAATTATTGTAACTCATAGCCATCTATCTTTCTGAAAACATCACACATGGTTATAAAGCAAATGAGTGTCCAATTACACTTTGCTGGATTTTATCTATTTGCAAGGCAGGAGAATCAAGATACTGTGTATATACATATATATAAAACACACTTGCATTTCTTTCTTATACTCTTGTATAAGGAAGTTACTTTTCTACTCTATAGGATATATAGAATTTCTGCACTACACAATATATATATCTGATACTTTTATTCTGCATATAAATAAATTGTCCAGAACACAAATATAGAAAGGCCTGTTGCTAACTTCAATATCAATCACTTTCTCTGAATGGAGAATTTGTTTGTTTGTCCTTTTTTCACTTCTCTGAACTTTTTCTAAATCTTTCTTTGTCGTATGTGTAGCTGTTGCTTTTAAAGGCTGCCATGGAATAGAGTATTTTGAAATTAAGGTACTAATGGTGAATAGGAAAAATAGTAATTGCTGTGACTATGGATTTTCTCAAAGTGGCATTTACCTTTTTGTGTGATACCATCATTAAAAACCTCAGAATACCTTGAATAATTTTATTGCCTGCTTCTGAAACCAATATATTCAGCATAATTTTATTTTAGAAATCATCTGTAATTTGTAACTAAATATTTCTTCAAGGGCTGTTTTCCCTTTTCTCAGCTTGGTGTGTTACTGAGTTGCTGGTTGAGCAATGCAGAATTCTGCCCTTTCAAATTTTAATCAACATGTATTTCAAGGATACCGTTGGACAAATAATACTTTCATCTATCTGAGCTGACTTATGGAATATTCTTCAGTTAAAAAGGACCAAGACTTTGTAATACAGTAAAACCTGAGTAAGGCAGTGGATTGTAGGAAGGCAAAGTATGGGTTTTCTGCTTACAAATTAACATAAAAATTCTGAATGGTAAAGAGTCTTCAGTTTTATTGTACATTGCCTCTGAAAAATAATCCTCTGGCTAAGTGGTTAGAGAAAGTTATGCTCCTTTCATGAAGTATGAATTTAGCTCCTTTTAATGTTAATACACATAGCTTCCTCCTTGATACACAATTATTTCATAATTCCAGGAATGGCTTTGCGCAACTCTAGAGGGAATTTACTCTGATGTGTTGCATTTGCATTTTTTTAAAGAATTTGTGCATGCATTTTCTTATAGGCAGAATTACAAGAACTTAATATCAGCAAAACTTTTATCCTGTGTTGCATTCAAAAGTAAGCTACAATAGACTTGTGATTAGCATAAAGTTATTATGCAACTTTAAATTACCGAGAAGGAAAGCTGTACATTTTTGTTCACAGGTTGAGGCAGCGAAGGCTTCCCATTGCTGAAGTCTTTTATTGGAGAAAGATTATAACCTTCCAGTCTTCTGGTCTATTCATATTTTACTAGGAAAAGTTACCAACAAGAATGCTAGCCCTGGTAGTGATTCTGTGTTGTTCCTGTGGGCTATTGTTAAATATTACTAACAGTTACAAGGATTTAAACCATTTTCCAATTTCAGACTTAAAGCAGTACTTTATTTCACTTTCCTGAACGTGTCCTGAAATTCTTTAAAATGTAAATTAAGCCTTGCTGACCAATTAAAAAGAAACTTGTTAACTAAAGTAGTGGAATAAAATCAAGAAAAAAATGGAAAATGTTGTCAACCAATGTATTCAAAAAATAATTTGTGACTGGCTGAATTTACACCACCGAAAGTTAGAGTAAGAATTTTTGTTCCAGACAACCTGTTATACAAACCCAGGCATGAACAGAAAATTAAAATCACCAGGACTACAATTACTCTTGTCTTTGGTCTATTTTGTCTGTTAAATCAGTGTTCACTTCAAATCTGAGGAGAGATGAGCTTTGCATCATCCCTTGAAGACGGTCAAGTTGGAGTTTCATGGACTGAGATAGGAAAACATCCTGAATCACAGGTCTGTGACAATGCATGACCTACCAAAAGTCATATTTGAGTCAGAAACTGTTAGGTCATGCTGAAGACATTTACAGTGGGATATAAATGTTAGAGAGTAAGAAGCAGCCCAGAACAGACAAGATGCAGCTTCTCTAGATCAGCATCCACATCCTAAATTCTAGGCAAAAAGCTACTGTAGGGAGTTGTAGTAAGAATGGTGTTCAGCACAGCCATCTATGATCTGGAAAGAAAACACAAAATCATTGATGGTTTAAAACTAAGAATTAAAAAAAAAAAATAGTGGTATAAATATTGATGAGGGCAAGAAAATAACCCATTTCTTAAGTTCAGTCCATTTAAGCAGAACAGTTTAAAACAGACAGGAAGGATACTAGGAGATATATGAATTGGGAATGTGGGCAGAGTTGGAGAAAGCAGTTCAGTCTGAAGAAGGATTCAGAATTCATGTTGAACAAATCAGCACCATTGTGGTAAAGTTCTCACTGCACTACTGTGTTTTATCCAATGGTGCGGAAAGATTGAAAGAGTGAGTAGAAGCATGAAGGTCACTTATTATTTTATATGATATTAATGAGACCAATTCTGGGACATTGAATCAAATTCTATGTCCAAGTTTTAAAAGGACATTAAAGCATTCGGAAAGGTACTGAACGAAGCCACTAAACCATGATCTGAGAGTTAGGGGAATTTTCTTAAAGAGACTTTAAGAGCTCAATCTGCTTAGTTTATCAAAAAGAAGATTGAAAAATAACATGATTGAAGTGTATAAATACGTCAAAAGGGCAGAAAATGCTGGACATTTATCTAAAGAAAAAAGGCAGAAGAAAAATCAGTGAGAGACAGACAAATTCAAATGGGAGTTTAGGCACACAGTTTAATAATAAAGGTAACTTAACAGAAGATCAAACTGTACCAGCCAACACATTACAGCTTTCTGGAAGAAGCAATTTAGCAAAATAGAAGGTATTGTGTTTCATATATGGCAGGCTAAATTCAGAGTAGACATTGCAAATCTCATGTAGAAATCTTCAGATTGCCAAAAAACACTTTATGGACTTGAAGAGCTTAAGAAAGGGAAGCAACAGGCATAGTTCAAAGTGGAAAATGGTGTCGTCTCAGGGTCCTTCTATGCTGGGGCTGGGTTGCAGGCTTGCAGTTGCCTGTACTGTAACCTGTAATCTGGGTTGCAGGTTACATGTGGTAATGTCGGCCCATTTTGCTCAATTCCTTTCACAGCTGGGTGTTTGACTTACCCAGCAGTTCTATGAGCATCAGCTCCTTGCACAGTATGGAATTAAGCTCCAGAATGAAAACTGCACTTGAGCCGCCCATAAACTACAAGCAGCTTAAAAAATTAGAGATTGACCACTACTAGGAAAAAATGAGCTAATATTCTATCTATGACATGCATCTGCAAAGAGGAAAGAATTTTAAGCTAAATAATAACATTGTCATGAAAGCAAATGGATATGAAGAGGCCAGGGATAAATTTAGGCCATGAATTAAAAGTCTTTCAGCCACTGAAACACTTCAGGAATAGTTTAGCACTTTGAGTAGAGATAGAAAAGCCCTGTGTGTTTCAAGATGGAGCTAGATATTAGGATGCTGTGACATGTACGACTCTGATTGCAGGTGATGGGACTCAGTTCTTTTCTAACCCCCCTGCTAAGGATACGTTTGCATTATTATTGATTCTTTTATATATTTAAAATAGTACTGCTACAGAACTCTGAAAAAAATATATAGTTAACATTGCTATGCAGCCAGAGCACCAACGTCTACAAAATTTAAATGGGAGATCTTATCTAGCAGCTGGCAATTCAGCTAGCAAGAGAAAGCATGGCCCATGAATCTGTGCTCCTGAAATGTCCATTTAAAGTAGGCACATTTGTGAGAGCATACCTCACTCTATCCCCTTCCTCCAAAAGACAATGATTGAGAAAAACTCTTCAAAGGGAATTTCACAATCTCCACAAATGTTTCTTCCTCTAAAACATTTAAAGCTACAAAAATCAGATTGCTTTCCCATGTTTTTATGAAGAACCATTGTATTCCTACTCATAAGCTCTCTCTTTTCTATCTGCCCCAAACTTCTGCACATTTTTACCAAAGCACAAATAAAGGAAAGGAACTTTACAAATGAAACTGCTTTATATATGTTTTATTTTAAAAGACGTATTTTCAAAAATAATTTCAATTGTACTGCCTTTGAGACTTTTGTATCATTTTAGTGCTACAGAAAGTATTGTTTTTCACTGATTTCTCTTCTCTCTTTTAAACTTTTCATCTTCAAGGTGGGTTCTCAAAAATCACTTTCAGTGTGTTGTTTCAGCCTTAAAAGTATAAATATTTATTTGAAACTATTGAAGAAAAGAAGTAACTGACTACTGTCAACTTTTGTATAAGAAAGGTTGAAGCCCTCTGGAAGGGTTGAATAGTAGAAACAAGAGGTGAAGGAAGAAATTACGTCTTACACCATTTGCTGACTCTTCCCGGTTTGTTGCTGCTACAGGTGGGTGACAGAGATAAAGAAAGAGTATGAAGTGCTGTAATGATACCTTCCACCGGAAACTTCCCAGAGAGGAGTTTGCAAGTCCAAGTTAGAGCAGTCCCCTAATTTATCCAAGTTCTTCTGAGAGTAGTCTCCAGAGGCTCACTAACTTACTTTTCAATACAATTGATACAAATTATCTTTGAATTAGATGGTATGTTCATTTTCTTCCTTCCATAGTTAAATAATCTGTGTATTTTATCTTGAAAATTTTATATTAACACCAACTTACTGTCATATTTGGCTTGCTGATTTTTCTCATCTGATCATAAATTATTTCTTTCGTCTCAAACACAATACATCTTAGCCATTCAGAGAGGTAGAAGTTTTGTATTTCATCTTACAGTGCATACTACAGAGCTGTTATATGATGTTTTGCATGCATTATGATGGTCCAATAGCTCTTTCATGTCATTACTTAGCTTATTCTCTCAGACAGCAAGTGTTGCCAAACCCCTGGAGCAATCGGATCTTGTGTTTGTGGTCCATTCTCTCCAGCTGATGTTTGAATGTTTTTAATGTACTTTACATTAAAAAGTGTTGCAGAGAATCTCAAGGAAATTAATTACACACTCATAAGGAAAGCAAAAACAGCAGCCAGCCAATATGCACTCAGTTGCATCTCACAAACAGCAATACACAAAAGCATTTCAGTAAATTAATCTGAACTGGTACTTATTCACTGGTTCACCAATAATGGTTAGGTGAATTAATCTCATGACTACTTCCCTTGATTCTGTCATTGTAAGTAACGGTGGTAGAATTCATCAATTTTAAACCAAAAATTATTCAGTGTAACCATGTAATTAAAAAGGTCTGCTAAAATGAAATGATCCTTAAATTGGCAGTGTCTGATCATCTGACAGTGCCTTGATAATTGCATTTTGAAAATTGTGGCAGTAAGACTTCGCGGTATGAAGATGGTCTTTAAACCCTCTTCTGTGCAATATAGATCTCTTCATAAAATGTATTTGGTAGCATTAATGGGAAAAGCGAACATTATGTTTGAAGAGGTCAGAAGTATAGGATATTTTTTTGTAAAGGGAGTATCTCTAATTATCTGATCTATTAATTAAAGTAGGTAAATGACTAGCAAGAGCAAAGTTCATAGTATATAGAATTTGCAAGCATTATTCCAAGAGTGAACATAAACCTGACAAAAATACCTTCTTGACAGAAGAATGTTCCAGAATGTGACAGTTTAAAATAAAAACCAACAAATGTTAACAAGAATGACCACTGAAGGCCTCAAAACCATCCAAATTAGTGTTTTCCTTGTTTGTACAAAAATAATAAATCCTGCTCTTTCAGAAAGATAAAAACTGCTTTCAATTTTAGACAAAAAAATACATCAATGTAAAGCATAAACAATACTAATTTGTTTGATTTTTAATAAAACTGTTTTTCCAAATTTTTGCATAGTTTGTCATTAAAATGCATGTGTTCAGTCAAGTAGCATGACACAGATGTTCTCTTGAGGTGTGATGTGTTTAAACTGGCTACCTGAGATAGCTGTGTCAGAAGAGAAATGCAGTTCACTGTGTTTTATTTCAATAAACAATTTTAACTTTTGAAAGCCTTGCAGATAGAATCATAGCATCATAGAATTGTTTAGGTTGGAAAGGACCTTTAAGGTCATCGAGTCCAACCGTTAACCTATCACTGCCAAGTCCACCACTAAACCATGTCCCTAAGCACCACATCTACACATCTTTTAAATACCTCCATGAATGGTGACACAACCACTTCCCTGGGCAGCCTGTTCCAATGATTGACACTCCTTTCAGTGAAGAATTTTTTCCTAATATCCAATCTAAACCTCCCCTGGTGCAACTTGAGTCCGTTTCCTCTTGTCCTATCATTTGTTACTTGGGAGAAGAGACTGATACCCACCTCACTACAACCTCCTTTCAGGTAGCTGTAGAGAGCGACAAGTTCTCTCCTGAGTCTCCTCTTCTTCAGGCTAAACAACCCCAGTTCCCTCAGCCGCTCCTCATAAGACTTGTGCTCTGGACCCTTCACCAGCTTCATTGCCCTTCTCTGGACACGCTCCAGCGCCTCAATGTCCTTCTTGTACTGAGGGGCCCAAAACTGAACACAGTATTTGAGGTGCGGCCTCACCAGTGCCGAGTACAGGGGCACGATCACTTCCCTACTCCTGCTGGCCACACTATTCCTGATACAAGCCAGGATGCCATTGGCCTTCTTGGCCACCTGGGCACACTGCTGGCTCATACTCAGCTGGCTGTCAATCAACACCCCCAGGTCCTTTTCTGCCGGGCAGCTTTCCAGCCACTCTTCCCCAAGCCTGTAGCATTGCATGGGGTTGTTGTGACCAAAGCACAGGACCCAGCACTTAGCCTTGTTGAATCTCATACAGTTGGCTTCGGCCCATGGATCCAGCCTGTCCAGATCCCTCTGCAGAGCCTTCCTACCCTCAAGTAGATCAATACTCCCATCCAACTTGCTGTTGCCTGCAAACTTACTGAGGGTGCACTCGATCCCCTCATCCAGATCATTGATAAAGACATTAAACAGAACTGGCCTCAGTACTGAGCCCTGGGGAACACCGCTTGTGACTGGCCACCAACTGGATTTAACTCCATTCACCACAACTCTTTCGGCTCGGCCATCCAGCCAGTTTTTTACCCAGTGAAGCATATGCCCATCCAAGCCGTGAGCAGCTGGTTTCTCCAGGAGAATGCTGTGGAAAATGGTGTCAAAGGCTTTACTAAAGTCTAGCTAGACAACATCCACAGCCTTTCCCTCATCCACTAAGTGGGTCACCTTGTCATAGAAGGAGATCAGGTTAGATGAAGCAAATATTGCAGAATGGGAGATCAGGAAGGAGGATAAATATGTTTAAAGCAAATATTTTTAAAAATTGCAATAATATTTTGAAGCAATCTCTTCACTCTACTGAAATTAAAACCCTTCACAGAAAACAGAATGGAAATAGATATCTCTTATTGGAGGCCATTCATCAGGAATATTGATTCACAAAAAGCAAGGGCCATTCTGAAAAGCCAGGAGCTGTGTCAGAGGGTCACAGCTGCATGGATCCAGTCCTGAAAGTGACATAGAGAATCAGCTGCCACTGCTGTCCCATTCTAGCTCACACAGAAATAGTTTCTTCTAAGGAACAAAACAAGACTCAAAATTGGGCTCCTTCTCTGAATTATCTTTAGGAAGGCTCAATCTCTTTACATGATCTACACTGTGAATCCAAGTTAACTGAACTCCTAGTTTAGATGCCTGAATTAGGTAACATTACCTTCTTCTACAGTTCAAGGTTAATGCAAGGAGATAATTTCCTTCCAATTCCTTTCTATTCCAGCACAAAAATAATTCTACTTGAGCTTTGGTGGTGAAGAAATTAATTTCATTCTGAGGGACCAAAAAAAAACCAAAAAAAGAAAAGTGAATTTCCAATGGTGAAAGAGTAGTGGGAGATGGTGACATGTACTAAACCCAAAGACAGCAAATGAAGGAGAAAGAATTAAGTTTGCAATGTCTCAAAAAAGACTGAGATTCCAAATGCTTTCCCTATTATTTCTGTTAAAACTGACAATAATGTGTTGCTTGCTAATTAAAGATGAAATTTCTTTTATTTGTTTCAGGTCATGAAGTTGTCAGTTCCTAATGCAATGAAAATGAAGACTTTCATATCCCTCAATGTTTTAGATAATAATAATTTTATCAGACTGGAGAGAAGCACAGAACTCTTAACTCACTTTTGCCAGAGAAAAGTGTCACTTCAACTAACAGGAGCAGAAGCATTGTATCACCAAGATTTTAAAGAGTTTTTTTCTAAGAAAAATCCTCTGGAGAATTTTAAATATTTTCTCTGACAAGGTAGATTTTCTACTGATTTTTCACAGTTTTAGATTTTTCTAGCTGCCCTTTTATCGTCTTATTTTCAATAAGTCCAAATGGTCAGATTAATTTTTTGATATAGTGCTGCAGAGATAAGTAGAGTTACATCAGGACACATTTTCAGCCAAAGTAACAATTTTTATGTGTAACAAACACTAAATTTCCATTTTAAGATCACTAATTATGCATTCTTTATTATTTTAGTGGTTAGAAATGAAAACTACATGAAAAATATCTAGGATTGCATGTCCATGCAGCTATTAAAAATGTCTTTTCTTTCAGATTTGGAAAGTTCATTTTTCTGTTTCAGTGACTGAAGTAACGTTGCATTTTTGTGCTCTTTGTAGGTTAGGCAATGGTTACAAGCATTTTGTGATGATGTTCCTGATACCTTTATGGTGTCATATTTTTTTCCCTTTTCTTAATACAGTCGAGAATTCCTCCAGCCCTAGTCTTCCTCCAGTCCTGTTTGTCATGGAAGTAAAATGGTATAATGTTTACAGCTTATTTACTTTATGTACTGTAGTTTAAAAAAGCTTTGGGTTGCTGTGGAGTTTTTCAGCTTTTCTTAACAGAGAGAAAAAATAGAGAGTAATGGGGTTTTAAGTCTTCTGATTAAGTCACTCTGACTTGGTCACCATTCTACAGGTCAGAAGGCTTTATATTCTAGATGAGGCTAAATTTCTAAGTACTTGTTTTTGTTTGTGACTTGGTACATATATATAACCACAATGCTTTACTACCCCCCCTTTGGGGAAAAAAATTATCTCTTAGGGTAAAGGAAGAAAATAATTTGTCAGCATTTTTCATAATCCTATGGGCATGGCTTTCTAGCTTAATTAAGATATGGATTCAGTAAACTACAGGTTGTCCCTCTAATTTTTCTTTATTGTTTAAGACAAGTTTATTGTTGCCAATTTCAGCCATGCAGCATGTGAATTTTCTTAAGACATTTTATGAATTATGACTCTAATCTGAGTACCTGTTCATTGGTTTCCCAGAAGCACCTACTTCCTTAGTAGTCTTTTAGACCTGTTGTATGCCTTATCTTTATAAATGTTCTAAACTCAGGTCTTAGTTTCTTGCTGTATCTTAGTTTACTCAACCGACTTTTTTTTTTGGAAAAAGCTGACTCAAGCAGCTATAGAAGGAGCAGAGAATGTTTAAAATATTCAAATTCTTACAAATCCCTCACTGTTCCAAAGATCTACTGCATGGGTTAAGTTTTTGACAACTTTAACTGTGAATTAAAGATAGTCAGATCTTCCCAAAATTCAATTAACTGCTTTGGGTTTTTTTTTTTTTTTTTTTTTTAGACAGATAATACTTGGCTAAAATGAATGGAATATCTTTGAAAATAAAAACTGTAAATCACTAATTTATAGTAGTCTGAACTTGCATTACTATCTCACTATAAAGACTAATTTGGGCATTAACTGAATAATGGAGAAAAGTTATTGGAGTAATGGATAGATTGCAAAATGACCAAGTAAAATAATTTCAGAATATTATCTTTTATAACACCAGATATCCTTCTATAAAAGCATGTGAGAGCTGAACAATTACATTTATTTTTGTGATTAATGAATGATTCCTCTAACCAATTGAACTTGTGCAGGAACTGACTGGTGTCTTTCACCACCACAATGAATAGCAATTCAACTGATGTCAATGAGGCAACACTAGGCTGAAAGGAGAATTAATTAAAATGAGAGTTTTGTCTGGCTAAAAACTGCAAACTATTGTTTCCCAAGGCAAACTCTTCCCAAATCTAGGAGCAACCTGTGAACAGTGAAAACAGAATTCTACAGACTGTAGCCGCTCGGTTGATCCTGTATTCTGAATGCATCCCAAAATGTCCTTTAAATTGTAGAGCTGCATATTACTGTGTTTTTTAGCTCTAATTCACTGCCTAGATATTTTACTATTGTTGTGGCATTGGCCCATCAGCTTACTTTGCATCCACTAGATTGCTGTACTCTCACTCAATATAAACAGGAACAGTGCCCACTGAAGTGTGCATCTGTAGAAAAAAGATATTTATCGTAATCATAATTAATGACCATTTAGAATGTCATAAGTCTTCTGTTCCTCCTTTGCCTTGTTTTGCTTTAAAAATCCACTTTTATGAGTTGAAAACCATAACTGAAACTGAAAACTGGGGTTCTTTCATATGTTCCTTCTCAAACAATTCTTTTACTATTCATAAAAATCTTCACAGAAAATCTTATAATAGAATGAAGTGGTTGGGGTTTATCAAAACTAGATAAAAATTTGATTTTGAATTAAAACCCCAGGGTTTGTGAAGACTGAAGCACAATTCAATTAAACACTATTCCATTTGCCTTAGGGAATCTCTGCTTGTATCAGTACAACAGTGTTGTCCTGTATCTTCAGTGAGCATGTCAGATGGCTGTTTAGAAGATTAGACTTTTTCTCCAAAATAAGTTTCATAAGATATAAGTTCAGTTAGCGAAAAGCTGAATATAGCCTGAAGAGTCACTCACCTTAAAATAAAGTATTTCAACAAGCAGGACTACAGCCCAGACAAGTCAAAACTTATCAGTAAGTAGAACTCAGTGCTATATAAAGTTATTTCCCAAAACGCTTCTCATGAAATTGTTTATTTTGATCAGTCAGCTAATTATAGTGTAGATGCTGTGTTATTACTATTGATTAAGAATTTTCAATTAAGACAAAGTATTTCTAGTTGGAAAAATACTGATTTCTTGAAACAGAGTTTTGCAAAAACATATGTTTCAATGTTCTTTTAATGAAATGCTGGCAGGCTTGGGTGGAATATTGTCCGGGGTCCTTTCTATTCTGTCAGCCACAATCAGTTTTCTAATGTCAATGGGAGCTGCAGGTGGGGTCTCGGGTTCTAATTTTCAAAAACTTCTCTGAACATCTCCCCCACAGAATTGACAGAGATTTTTTCCGGCTTTCTACAACTTAAACTTCCTGTTATGCATTGAAAAGGCAATACAATCTTTTCAGAGCTTTGGAATTTTCTGTGAGATGGGAATGGTGATGTTCAACAGCTGTGTTAATTTACACATGGATTAAGTAAGTTTTTCCTTTTTATTAATTCTATACAGAACCAACCCTAAAATAATTCAGTATAAGACTTTCTTTAAGGAAAAACAGGGTTGAGCTTCAGGGTGATGATGAGAGCAGCAGGATTCATGCCACATGATGACAGAACCCAGTATTCCTAATGCATGCACTGAAGTATACTCCTTACTGAATAAGTCAGAGAAAACAGTGTGAAGGTGAGAAAACAGTGCTGCTAGTCTTTCATGTTTCCACCAAAACTATCCTGGTCCACTACACATACACACGTTCCCTTTCACACACAGAAAGTGCTGTTTAAACTTCCCTTCAGATACATGCTTTGCCGTTGTTATACTAGTCTTGCTTATGCCACGTATCCAGCACCCCCTTAATTATCATCTGAGTCTTTTAAGCATCGTATAAACAAATGGAAATATGCTGGGTGAAGGAAAGACCATGACTGAATGCGTTCTGGTCTTTATTATGTGCAAGACACTTCGCCTCCTGAAGGAGTCATCACTGCTAAAAAGGATGAAAAAGGCCATTCTGTTAACCATTACTTAGGGAATCTGAACAAGTGCATTTGTGCTCACATTTTGATTACAGATGAAAATTTGAGTACTCTTACATCCAAAGATCTGTGTACAGGAAGAACAAAAATAGTTAAAGACATAAATATGTTCTTAGAGTTCATTTGCACAGTGTTAGAATTTTGGGATGAGTTTTGGAGGTAAAATTTTAGTGCATATCTGGAGAAACTGCTTGCAAAGAGCATTTTTAATTCCAGTTCTCTCCTGTATTGTACTTTCTGTAAGCACGGATTACTGTCTCAAGTGGGTGCATTTCATATGCACTTTGTGTGGTAAAAAATCACAATATCATGTTCAAAACAATTGAGTATCCAATCTTCAGTGTGCAAGAACTAAAGGAAAACAGCAGATAGTTTATTTTACTTTAACTCTTGCAAATTAAGAGTTAAAGCAAACCCTGATAAATCTTGCAAACTCTGATAATCTGCTTCCTTTTTTCTGCAAAAAAAAAAAAAGTTTGCATAAAGCATTCTTTCTGATAGAATAAAGCAATGAAAAAACCCACTGTGGATTCAAAAAAAAGTCTTTTATGGGATGTAGTCCAGATGTGATGCTGAAATCTGCCCACTTTGATTTTAGTTCTAATGCTGCTGAGTCAGAGGTAATGGATCTGACCCTTTAGGATCAGGGAAAACATCACCGAGATGCGCATCCCTTCATGGAGGCATTATATAGATGCTTGCGCACAGAATTAACATTTACCTTAGAATACTGTAGCTAGTCATAATTTAGCTGTGTGAAGTCAGTACTTTACTCATGACTGATTTCAAAATTTGTCTTTTCCCCTTCAAAAAATGAAAAGTTTTATCCTACTTTTGCCAGCAAGTTACCATTTTGTGACATTTATTTTATTTATCTAGTAGGGCACCCTTAGCCAGCAGATATGTTGCTCACAAAACTGGAAGTTTAGTTGGTCCCTGCAGAGGAATATGTCTTAGCTTACACATGCCCAGAGCATGGACGCTCTTGTGCGTTACTGAATCTAACAGAGGACAGTGCAGTTTTGAAAACTTTTTGAAATTAAAAGCATTAGTGGGACAAAATCTAAGGACCTTTTTAATAATCAAGTCCCACTGTATCCCATAACATTAAAAGCCAACTTTTGCCAAAAAATTCCCTAAGCTCTGCAGTCACCCACCAAGATATAAAGTAATAATAATTTTAAAAAACCCCAACCTTCTGAAGAACCATGCTGTATTTACTAGGCATTTCTGCTGAGTGGTGAGTTGTGAAATTAAAGTTAATTAAAGTTAATTGTTGGTTAAAATTATACAAATTTGTAAACAGCCAATTTTATAGAAAGTCATCTTGGAAATTATACATTCTGGTACCTGTGGATCCTCAGAGATGCTATTTAGGATTACATTAGGCTCATATTTTACCTTTCAAAATTCTGAAAGGGAGAAAAATTTGTTTTATAAGAAACTGGAGAGTTCTAGACATAGTGGAGTCTTATGCAAACTGTACATAGTATGTGAAGCCTTGAGCAATGGTGAGATGGGTAGCATATTCCAATATTATTTTTTTTAATATCAAAGCTATTTTTTAATATATTTTATATCAAAGATAGAATGCAACAAAGGGCAAAATCTTAAGACAGTAGGTTGTGTAGCTATAACTGAAGCTTGAATTTTAATCAGGAAGAGGAAAAAAACTAGTTTGCTTTTTTAAATGTCATAGCTGCACTGATTTTGCTTATGATACCCTTCCTGAATTAGTTTTAGCTGTAAGAATCACATACAGGTTAATAGCAATTAACTTAACCTCACAGTTTGAGATAATTTAGTACTCCCATGTTTGCTTTCTACTCACTTTATTGTTTCACTGAAGGAGTCTCAGGATAACCTGCTGGCTTGTTTTTTCATATAGCCATTAATTTGTATTAGACAGCAGCCCCACTACTTGTGCAGCTCTGCTCTTTCACCAGCCCCATCGGTAACCACAGGATTATCTCAGGCCAGAGTCTTCCTGATCTTTTCGACATTTTCTGTGGTCCCAAACTGTTTCCCCTGGAAACTGCATTTCGCTAATATATTTCATGTCACCAAATAGAAACTTCGGTAATAACAGTATTGAAGAGGACTGATCTTTAGGGAAGTTCCTACCTGGAAATCGCCCTGACTTTCCCGCCTGTCCCTGCTTGTTTTGTACATCTGTGATAGGGCTAGATGAATAACAGGATGGTATGGGGTATAGGAAAATTGTATAGGAATTGTTCGTTATGTAGGAAGTCCACTGCAATGTACACCAAGTATTATTACCCTGTTTGCTGTTGAATAATGTTGGAGCAATTCATTATACAGCTGACTGGAAAAGTAATAACAAAATGCATACTTTTATAACTACATGCTGTCTATTTTTGTACTTTTTTCCTTCTTTCTTTTTACTCACACTGCTTAGCATTTGTATTGACACAACATCTAAAGACATCAGTCAGGAAGGATGATATTGCTTCAGAAGCCATAAAAAATAATGGATTATAGTGTGTGCTAGAAAAAAGTACAGTCTCAAAGATTCTCGCCTTCTTTTCTCTTGACTTTACTGTGCAGAATGTTCTGCTTCCTGATGCTCTTCTCGTTCTCCTGCTTTGGTCCTGCATTCTTGTTACACGTAGTTTCTAGCTGTGTCTCTTCCTGCTCTCTGGGATGTTCCCTTTCTGCTGGTAGTTGATACTCATCCTCAGAAAGGTGACTTTTACTTGATCTGTTCACAACGTCTATGTACTAGTGAAAGAAAAACTACTCCTTTTTAGTTCCTATCTCCTTTTACTGATTCTTCCGGTAAACATCATGAAGATCAGTAGGAAAAGCAATATAAAGGAGAAGATGTAACACCACACAGAAGGGCTCTTCATTGTTCATTACCAGAGAAAAGCTAATTTGTGGGAATCATTCCCTATAGGTATTATTACATAATACTCATTAAGGTCATTTGAAGCTTGTATTCTAAAACTGTTAAAATAAGAAGATCTAGTCTTATAAAAATTTTCATTTTCTCTAATTGTCATGATTCCTAGGATATCTGGACAAGACTAATCTGGTAGAGGAACTATTACATTTTTCATCGTACAGAATCACAGCACTTATCTCACAATATTACTTGCTTTCAGTTGTTGTTAGCATCAATTGGCTAGGAATTCAGCCTCATTCCTCAACCTAGGAGAGGTTGAAAAGAAAATGTCACTAGCACAGTAAGAACTGAAAGATTCGTGTTTTTAACTGAAATTTCTTTGTTATTTAATTTTCTTACAGTTTGTAAACTTATAAACTCAAAAATCTACACATAATTCTTTCTCAAAATTATAAACACAGTAGTCACAAAAATAATTGGGTTTTATGGGAATAAAGAACGGATAGTAAAAGTTCTGATCAAATTTGTACTCGTGACAAAACTCATATTTGATTCGAAGGGCTTTCAGTGTTTTCACTGGTATAGCTGAAATACGAGAGAATTTGAACGACATATTCTTGGTCACAAAAAAACCCCACTTCCTTTTTGTCTGAGTTTTGGAAGGTCCAATGCCTGCTTATGGGTACATCCTGCAAGGGAACACTGATGCTCTCCGCTTGACATTTTATAAGGACCCTGGGCACATTTCCTTTATCCCAGGGGTTTGGCTACCCAGGCTCAGTGCCAGGTCTGATAATGCAGCAGCCCAGGTTTGAAGCACAGCTGTTTGATAAAAAGCTGCAGAAGCCTCAGCAGGGGTTCACCCCTCTTCTCTCAGGAGCTGTTTTTTCTTTTTCCTTTGTTTGCTTCTTTTTTTTTTTTTCCCCTTTCTTTCTTTATTTCCCTCCCTCAGGAGTGCTGGGGAGATGCTCTTGGTTTCTGTGCGAGCTACTGTGCAAGTACACCTTCACCCAAGCCTTGTACCTTCCTAATTCTGATCCTGAGCCTGATCTGCTGACCTGGCTTTCTGGCTTGACCTCGGACCTGCCTCATCACTACCAACTTTGCCTGGTAATCTGAACTGTTGTTTGGACCGGATCTGCTCTGCTCCCGCATGGGTTCTCTAGGACTGCAAACTTGGTTGGTAGGACCCTGCTCCTGCCTGTTTTGCTGTGAGTCTGAAATCCCAGCTCACCTTCCCTTGCTGCTCCCTGAGACACATCAAATCTTTTTCATTAGGACCTGGAGTCTGTTGACTGATTTATCCCACAGAAACTATCTTTTCAAATTGAGTCTGGGCTGCCAAGGAAAGGTACTGTGCCTCAGTGCTCTCATCTTGAATTACTACATTTTCTTTCACACACTATTCTATTCACATCCTGATTTTAGCAGACACTTTTATTTCTTGAACAGTATTGTAGGTATAATTCTTAACATATTAATAAGCTACTGAAGTCTCATCAGAACATCTGAAAATCTTTATTTTCAAAGATGTTTGTGATGATATGTCAGATGTAATATTTTTTAGCTGTTGGTTTTTTTCTCTTTCATTATTTGGAGGAACTAATGCTGGCCTAAAGGATATTGACTTCTGCTTCTTAATGCTATTCATCTGAAATCAATTTGCAATGCAATGCAAGAATAATTTCAAAATCAGTTAACTGTGAGCTCAGACATGCCCCAGAGTTAGGTTGCATGGAGGTTTTTTCCACAAGAATCTGGTCTCTAACTGCAATTAGCTGTCTCTGTGATACTGTTTCCTTCAATATAAGGCCAATGGGGCAGTGAACAGGACAAGGAAAGAGGCAATAACCTAATAGTAGCATGATTCTTGGCCTATGCTAATATGGATACCTAAAGAAATATCATATCGGGAGAATCTATTTTGCATTTCCGCAGTGCCACCTACCTTTTCATCCTCTGCTTTTCCCATATACAGGTCTACCTATAAAATACCTATAATATACTCTTTAAGGAGAAAGCAGAGTCCCTGGCAAGTCCCTGACAGTGTAGTTCTAACAGAGCTGTGCTGGTGCTCTTGCAACTTCGAGATCTGTCATTAAACTGTTTGATTCACAAATATGATGTTCGTGTTGACTCTACAAATATGATCTTGCTTTCAGTGTGACCTCTTGGAATCCAGGCAAATCCAGAGGAATTTCTGTTAGAATTATTACTTTAATGAAAACAGAGGAATACTCAGTCTTAGAGATTATTATAACTCCAAACTATATCTTAGAAGTGGTTTTATTCCTTCTTTGATAGTGAATTACAGTTATTTTTAGGCTCCATTAAATTATTTTCCTAGCTTTTACCCCCATTTTTCCATCTCTACCCTCTTCTTAATATCACACTGGGGCTTGGCCTGGCAGTCATTAATAAATAATAATTTTTGATTTTGGGTCTGATTATAGCTTTTCTCCCAGTCCTCAAATATATCACTGAAAACATAATAGAGTGCTATGTGCTTAAACCATTGTTTTTCATGTCTAAAATCTATTAATTTATTACCAATAAGTATGTTATTAATCTAAAATCTAAAACATAGTAGCACAAAAAATATTACGAAAGACTATTAACAAAGTTTTATTCTCTCTACACTGTCTTCCAGAAACCAAATTAATAATTAGATCCTACTATGACCAATATGCATCTTGTTTCAGTCATTTCAATTTGAAGACCCTTTAGATGTGGGATGAAAAATTATTATGAAAAAAAAAAAAATCAGTTGCAGTTTCCTCTTGTGAAGCATGCCAATCCAGAGACTTTGCTCGTTGAAGTAGCAAGCCTGTAACGTTATACTGAAAAAGATCCTTTTTGTTTTCATTTGACCTGTACTGAAAATAAAACTAAATATCTATCTTCACAGGCATATAATTTAAACAATCACTTTAAACAGCCTCAGGGCTGTCGGACAAGAATTGAAGGTTCTTCCTGTTAGGTCCCTTCAGCCTTCTCACACAGTCTTGAGTGCTTACTAATGAAGAGCAGAAAAGTTTTAATGTTGCACGATAAGACAAGATACTTTATTTTTTCCATAACGTTTGAGCAAGTGAAACACTTGAGGTTTGGTTGTTCCTAGAAATTCATAGCACTTCCATCTTCAAACTGAGAGTGTTATCTAGGTGCTAAGGCTGGAGTCTGTGTGTCTTACAGAGAGTGGAAGCAGCATTCCCTTTGCTCTAATGTAAATCATTTCACAAGGTGTAAGTTGGAAAAGAACTAGAATTAATGGCTCCAGGAAGCTGCGGAATTTTACTGGTTTTAATATTTTAACCTTTTTTTTTTTTTTACACTTTTTCCATTTTAAAGCCTGGAGAGGACCCTTGTACGTCTCAAACTCACTCAGGTTTCTCAGGTATTGTTGCTAGACCTAAAGTCACCAGCAGTCTCTATATTGAGATATATATCAAAGATATACCTAGATTCTGAGCAGCTTTCTGAAGTCTTTCTCAGACTATATAGTCCTTGTGCACAGTAACCATGTTCATTGTGATAAAATGACAATTTAAGAGCAGAGGGCTATTGCAATGCAACAGTTATTTGGACATTGAACAGAATAATTTGAATTTATGCAAAACAAGATGCCTGTATACATTTTGAAACAATTAAATGTTAGTCCAGAATTATGTGATGCAAAATACATGTATGCTTTCCAAAAATGACTTTTTCACTTTTTTCCCCCCTTGGAATATAATATGTGGTTTATATCATTAAAATAAAGGATGAATCATTCAACAGTAGGATGGCATTTAAATAATATGCAGAGGAAAAATAAATTCTAAAAGTACATTGAAATAGAATAATAATAGCACAGTGCTGCTTGTATTGCCTACACTACACAGGGGTTTGGTCATCTACTCTGAACATTAAATACTCAATGCAACTGGAAAATTTAAACTGTAATATACGTGCATTTACTCTTTCCTCCCAGTGTCAATTAATCCCATACCGTGTGACCCAGCCTCTTAAAATCTCTTTCTTTTGGCACAATTACAATAAAAATCACATTATAAACTATTTACATTACATATGTTGATACAAACCAGGTCATTAAACTAACTTCAAAAAGGCAAGCCTTGCTATGAACCTGTGAGCACCTGTGAAGTGTCCCATCATTGTGGGGCACTACACGCTACTGTTTTAACTTTGCGGTTATAAATCCGTTACATGTATAACCCCCAAACTCTGTCTGGAGAACCACTTTTCAAATTTAAGTTTCCTTTTTTATCTTTGTCAAGTAACAATGTGATTCTTAAAATAGGCTGGCATTGTCATGTTATGTGCCATAGTCTGTTTATTGTGATACACAGCTAGAATGTTTGTTGATAACAAGCATGGTTAACTCAGCATCAGCAGTGAATACCTGATGACATTGAAATGTGCTTCTTTACATGTCTGATTTTTCTTTTTAAGTTTTCCCCTCACCTTTAAGCAGAGGATTCAAGTTTATTTTAGCCTGCTATCACCACACCTCTAGAGCTATGTATTAAAAGAATGTTTGCATTGATATCATAACATTACTTTAGCTAGAAAAAGTGTGCTGGGCAGAAAGTAGAAAAAGCCGTATGAACCTCAGTCTTGTACTCAGGTCATAATTTGTGGATATGTTGCTACCTTTTGTAATACAAATCCTAGACTGCCAGTGGTACAGCAAACACTTTCGCTCTTGAGGGAAATTCTGTAGACCATATCCTCTGTTCACTCAAGTATCATTCATTTTTCCTGTTTCTCTATAAGACTTCTCTGACCTAACGCAATCCCTGATTTTCCTTTTACTGGAAAGAACCGATAGTAGTAAATAAATCTGTATATTCCCAACTCAGATTATCTTCTGCAACTTTTACATACAGGTTGTTTGCACCTGAAGAATTTTCAGGATCAGTAACGTTACATTTCCTGTTAAAAACAGTGATAAAATTCACAGATCAAATAGGGAAACCCTGACTGTGAACAGGTGAAGGAAATGCCCAGCCTTCAGCTTGCAAAATGCAGAATCAAATTCGAGGCAGTGCAATGCTGCGAAGTCATATGCGAAGCATGGACCCCTCGCCTTTGGCTTCCGTGCCCACAGTCTGGCCGCCGAAGGCAGCCGGGCGTTAGTGGCGAGGAAAGGCAGTGACGGCGGCCACTCTTTGCGCGAGTCCCGGTATTTCAGGCGCCCGAGAAAACCGGCGGGGGACCTTTGCTTCCCCGAAGAAAACAACTCACCTGAGCAGCACCGCGGCTTCCCACAGATAAAACCCCGAGACCGCCGCGCGGAGGTACCTCATCCGGGCCATGCTGCTCGGAGGAGCCGCGGAGCCCTGGAGCGGTCGTGTCCGAGGCATCGGGGGGCTCCGCGGCGCGGCGCGGCTC
>WAAD01027829.1:26131-66309 GCA_013389945.1 Fregata magnificens
GAAATTAAAATGCAGATAGATGGTCTATATTTTAATTTCAGTGCTACAGCTCATCCAATGTTAATAAGAGTGCTATATTTCAGAGTAATAACGTAACACATGTATATATCAAGTGTATATACAGCAGAATTTGGAAAATATATTGATACAGGGAGAAAAGGTTGGAAACTTCAATGGAAAACCCCACAGTCTTGTAAGTAAGAGGTATATACATAAAAATACCACCCTGAAATTTTCTGATATTTAAATATAACATTATTATTAAATATTAGTCATTTTGTTTACAAAATATGTGCATATGTATTCACTTTATATGAAGACAACTAAGCAAGGATATAAATACAATGTAAAATTGTACTCCATAAGCGATCATCACTGAAAAGAAGTGCTGAGGTGTAGATGTTTATATTCACTGTACTGTCTTGACTGCCTTGGAGCAAAATCTGGTCTTTTCTTTATGTGCTTGTAAACAGAATATGATAACATATAATGAGATGATAACAGATAATGAGAGTCAATGGGAAGTTAGTATTTTCTCTCTGTTTTACAAAAAACCCAGAACAAACAGTGGTCTAAAAAAGGGGCAGAAATGCCTGTGAACTCTTGTGCACAGAGTCCAATCAAAAGCAGAAAGATTTTCAAACTAATTTCACACCTTGTTATTAGCTCCATTTATTAATCAAAGCTTCAATCCGTTAAACTCTGTTTAGCTCAAAGCAAGTGAGTTGTTCTGCTAGAGTCAGCGGCCCTGTGAATGTTTTGCTGGCTCAGGCCTCAAGGGAAACAGTTCCTGCTAGTTAGTGAGTGCTCCTCTTTTTTTATTTAATTACTCCTTCTAATCATAACAGAACAATGCTTAAATATCCAGAGCAGCCTGCCATTTTCCCGGTGCAAAACTTTAAGTTTCTTCCATTTTCTTGAGTGTTATTTTTTTTTCTTTGCCCATGGGATAGTTTTGCATACAAAAAATTAACTTTGAGAAGTAAATTGTACCTGTATAAATTAACTCCCATGGATTTTGATGCTAGAAATATGATTGCTTGCATGTGCAAAACATAGTATGGGTTGAGACCATTTTAATGATACAGCTGAAAATGTGTGGGTCTTATAATGAGTGGAATTATTGTGGGGACACCTCAGTGTTATATTTTAGGCTGTATTGATGTTTGTGCTTAGAAGCAGGGGTTTAGATATGACATTTTTGAAATCTACTGGTGTTGGACTACCTTTGTTTCTGTTGGACTATTTTACATTAAAATTAAAAAAAAAAACCAAAACCCCAAACCTTTCAAATAGGCACTCTCAGTGCCCATGAACAGATGCAGCAAAGTCATAGTGACAGCAGGTGTATGTGAAATGGAAGGAATCAAGCCATAATTTACACTGGTTTTCTCATTCATCTTGGAAAGTATACAGATTTTGCAGCATGTTCTGAAAGCTAACAAACACAGGTATGAATTTAGGGAGAGAGCGAATCCTAAAGATGTAGACCAAAGTAGAAAATCTCCCGCCAACCGTTCTCTCTCTCTTGCTATGGTCTGTGCTAGCTCCAAAGTTTGTATTGACTGTACATGCTATATCTAGCATAAGGACAGAGAAAGGACGTAAATCTAGTAAGAAGATTATGAGCTATATAAACTGTCAATGACTCTTTGAATTCCTGTATGACTTCAATAACTTGCAGGGGATCTTTCATAATGATCCGGGAAGTGATTCCAAAATGTAAGACCTGGGGTAGATTAGTTTGTTAGCTGGTTGTTACTTTATAAACACTGTTACTCAAAGCTTGTTTTCAGAGTTGTGACTGTGGAACAATTGCTGGAGGTGACCTAGAAATTAAACTTACATTCATATTTTAAAGAAAGGTACAGCATTGAAGAAGCTTCCAGGGTGGAGTGCGGCTGACATGCAAGGAATCATTCCATGGAAGTCCCCTAGGCATGCAACCTTAGATGTTAGCTACACCGAGGGAACTTGGTGTGCCGACTCTAAAAGCAGCTGCACGCAGGGTGGAGCAGAGTGGAGACACCGTGGCCAGGCTCTGTGATACTAGAGGAACTTGAAAGTACCATGGAACAATGATAAGCTGCATAGTTACTACCCTGGGCCAACGGCCTGTCACACTTTTGACAAAATGCTGTCCTTTTAGTGAACTTTGCTCATTATAATATCATTATAATACCAAAACACACCTCCATCCCAAAAGCTACCTGCCTCTCATTTAGGCGGTAGCTGGGCAACAAGATTCAAGCTATTCAGTTACTAGTAGTAGATGCATTTTGAAACTCGTAACTATAGAACCCTCACCAGGTAATTATTGTTTTGTATTAGGAAACTAATAGAAACTGGATGAAACAATGAAGAATCGAATAGAGAAGTTTTGTTTGAGTCTTGTAACTATAGAAATGTTGCTTGGATATCCCCTTACCATCTTGATTTGAATAATCAATAGATATCAGTAGAAGTGACCAATGATTATTTTGGGACATGAAGATTGAATCAAAGAAACCAATCATAACAAAGATATGTATGACTAGAGTCACTCAAGCTCCACCTGAAAGGTAAGAAATAGTATAAATATAGCTTAAGAGGGAGAGGATGTTAGGGACGATACCATCGTCCTGTACCACTCTGACTTCTGGGATCAGTCGACGGGCTGAGCCTCTCTTCCCCCCCATCGGGACGCCTTTGGGTAAGATTCGAACACTTGGTCACACCAAGTGCCTCTGCGCGCAACTTAGAAATCTCTATAGAGTCGCTTTACATCTTTTAACGCGTTTGTAGCCAAGCAGTATTACTCATAGTCTTGGTATTTGCACGTGCTTTGCAGTGAATCTATCACCGGCAATCCAAAGAACCTGTGTATCTGTTGCTTTAATAAACTGCACTATTCATTAATCTAGCCGTGATAGTTCTCATTGAACGCGACCAAACTTTTTAAGTGCGGCTGTGGTAGTTCATGGAACGCGACTAGACTGAAGGTGCAGTACGTTATTTGTGCATCCGTAATCGTGATAGTTCAGTGCACTGAACATGACCGGACTTATAATCCGTGATTGTGACAGTTCCGTGTACTGGGCGCGACCAGACTTATAACGACAACTTGGGCTACTTTAGCCTTTAACGCAACAGTGACTGAAAACCAAACTATTTTTGTCCACTTTTTCCTGAGTAGCTCTTCTTAAACACATTTTGACATATATTGACCTATTTCAGCTAATTAATTTTCTGCAAAATGTGTGTGTGGGGTTGTGATAATGACATAAAATTGAATGTGTATATATATTACTTTTTTTATGGAATGAGTAGTTGACAACATATTTTGACTTGTTTATAAGGGCTTGGACAACCGGATCATCTACATTGAGGTGTAATTATCCATCTCTCTGACCTTCCCTCTTCACCAGCCTGCTCAAGAATCCTGCACTTGGAAGCTCTTTCAAGACATATAGCAAATGAACATCATCCCTGAAACTAAACAACAGATCAAAGTGAGATCACCCCTTATTGTTCTCTACAGCAACTGACCTATTAGACATTTCCCTTTGGGCAGAATATAAGTTACAATAATTTGGAAAAATGGACGTAGTATGTAAAGTGATACTTTATCAGCAGAAAGTATTGCTATAACACACCCTAACGTACATTCCTTTTACAGCAAGTGACTTAATACCTTAGGATTTTTGAAAATGTGTTCATGTGAGAAATCCTGCTGAGGTAAATTGTGAAATATATCTTCAATAAAAGTGCTGACATGTTTTCACAGAGGTACTTCCTTAAGGGAAGGTGAATGCCTCTCCCTCAGACTTGTTGCAGAATGAGTTTAGAGAAAAGACCCTGAAAGAATAACAAGTCAAACTTGGGCTTAAGACCCAGTTTCATCTTGAATGTTCCTCAAGCCCAGCCCTTAATCTCATAATTCATTAAATCTGGATAAATCATAAAATACCTCAGAGCTCACAAGATTTTGAGTATGTTCATGTTCTAAGTCAGAGACAAATACTTTCGGTTTAGTGATCCTTGTTAATTTCTTCCTTTTCTTTTTGCTGAAGTCAACTGGACTTTAAAATTGTAGTTTCTCTAAAAAGGCAACAGTTGATCTGAATTCATAGTTGTCAGGGAGAAGGATTTAAAGATATCAAAGTCATTTGTGCATGATACTTCAAAATTACGTATGTAATAGCAAGCAACTTCACATAAATTGTTTTCATCATTAGCATCAGGTCTTGAAGATAAAGGATTGCAACAGTATTAGCAAAAGACTGAAAATTTTCCATTACACAGTAAATGTTCTACATTTAGCAACTTGCCTTTTAGCATTGCTTTCAGTATAGTCTTATAGTGGCATAGTTTACTGGTGGAATTTATTATCATTAATTATTATTATTATATATTAATTTTACTATTAATTGTTAAATGTGTTCAATGCATTAAAAACTGGAAAAGTAACACAGCATTCAAATGTCAATGATTAATCATGGTTATGGTTATTTTGTCTTAATTTTGCTTTGTGTTTATCCTAGCTTCCACTTAACTGTTTTCACACAGAGTGCTTTCAGTAGGTTTGACTATGAATGGGAAATCACTGTCTGGGACAGAGAGGAGGACTGCCCTATGAAGTCTGCTGTCAAAATGGTATGAGCAGCAATATACTGAAAGAAGTGTTTGATATTACTTATTACTCAGTGTGGTAATCTATAAAGATACGTGAGCCAGCTTGAAATAATTTGGCAATGCCAATAAATACGCTATTGCAGTGCTCTGCCTTGGCCTAATTAGTCATGTTGGCAAGGTGGTGGGAAGGGAACAGGATATACACCTGCTTGCATAGCATTAATTCCTCTACTTAACGAGACCCTTTGTTTCTTCAGTGCAGTGGTATTTCTGTGTGTACTGTGAAGCTGAACATAGGTCTGGAAGTTGACTTCTGAGGCATTAGGTTTAGTCCACAGCTATTTTGGGTCATTGCACCATGTAAAGTCATCCACATTTGACAAATCTATGTTACGTTGTAAAAATATCTAACCCTTTTTCTGCTGCTGCTCCTAGAGAGGTGGTATCTCACTGCTTTGATGATTAGAAACTTTTTTTCTAATTTCAAACCCTGATTTATTCCTGGCAAGTTTAAGTTCACATACAGTTTTCTGTTTGATTGGTTGGGTTTTGTGCTTGTTTGTGGGGTTTTGGACAGTATTATTCTTTTCCTTCCTTTGTGTTTACCTCAGGAAATGCATTTTCCAAATGAACCAAGCCCTTGCAGTCTCCTGAGTAGCTTTTCTCACCTTTTTTTTCCAGTTTGAATTTCTTTTTCTCAAAACTAAATGATGAGAATAAAATGCAATATTCTGCCTAAGGTCAGTTCAGGACTTTATAGAATGGTTCTAGTACTTTCCTAAAAAAGTAACTTTTCCAATATTCTGGACATATGCAGTATTCATTTGGAACCAAATAAAAGAAAATAAACATAAAATATCCCTGTTCATAGGTTTTGGAACCTCTTGTTAAATTTCATTTTAGGTGTCTTGCTTATCTTGGTTCTTCATTTATGTTCTTCAGAGCTCATGAAATCTACCAGATTCAATGGCTTTTAAGCTAAAACAATTTAGCAATAATTACATCACATTCTGAAATGTACTGTAGTGATCAGTAACTGATGATGACTTAAGTCTACATATAAAACTCTAGGACTAGTTTTCTTGGTGTGGTGTAGCTATTCTATTAAGTTTGATACCAGTTTTAGTGTCCATATAACCCTATATTGAGTTTCCAGGTGGTAGAGCAAAGCAGCCAAGGCTCCCTTGTCTGCCCCTGCTTTACCTGCATTCATGTCAGGACAAACATGCCTAATGTGCAGAACTGGGAGACACACTCTTTCATTGTTTTAGTCACTAGTTGCTTTTCTGGCCTACTGAAAACATCAGCCTAAGTATGAGTAGATGTACAGATGCTGCTACAGTTTGATACCAGTTGATAAGGTTGACAGCAGACTGGAAAGGGGGTCAGTATGCAAGAAATATGGAGTCTGTTTCTTTCAATGCAGATTCCACATTGCGGCAAGGGCAGTTCAGCTGTGCAACAGCCTTCAAACCTTAGTGTTCCTATTACTTAAAGATTCATTAACTGACCTTAATTTATCTGATGTATTTCAAATGACAGGGAATTCTAAGTGGGCAAGGAGTAAAATTTCAAGCCTTTCAATAAGTGCCCTGAACGGTGTGATCTTGTACACTCATGTCAGGGTCCTAATTGCACTAATGGGCATTAATGACCCTGACACAGCCTCATCTGGAGCCTCCAGCCACAGTCAGCAGCAGGAGGGATGTAAGATTGTTATCACTTTTTCCGTTATTTCCACCTTTTACTTAATAAACTTGTTAACCAGCTTTAAGTGTCAGTGCCTTTCTTACTGAGATCCCAAAAGAACCAGCACCTCCTCGATGCAGAACAACCCTGCTCGTGGGCCCAGGAGCCCCATTTGAGCTCAAGACTGAGCTTTCAGTCCCAGCCTGAGCTATGTTGTAGGCGTGCCAGTCTCCAGTTGTGTCTCTTGTTGCTCCTGGCTGGGCCTCTGTTGTAGCCTTTCCTTCAGTTCCCTCTTTGGCTCATGTCCTGCTGCCCCTTGATGGATCTCCCTCCTGGATGCGGTTTGCCCCTTGCCATGTCTGGTGCTGTTGATGGACCCTGTTACTAGCATGTGACTGTGCCCACGCTGTTTGGGTGCTGTGGAACTGCCCCTCATCAGAGAGGGCATGGCTTGCACGGGGTGTGCCCTTGGCCCCTGGCTCGCCTTCCCTCCAGGGTCAGCCAGCTCTTGCAGCTCCCTGACATCTCGCTGTATATGTTGCTGGAAACCTGTAAGTTTCCAGGAAAATGAAAAGTCTCCGTGAAAGCGCATTGAAAAGTGGGTATGAAAAACTTCTGTTCTCACATGGTAGTGCTTTACACCTGCTTTGATCCTACAAAAAGCCAGGCTGTGAAGACTCAGCAATGCTGTATACGGCTCATTGTACTCATATCCATGCTTTGATGATTTAAAAAAATATGCTAGTGATGGCAACTCTCAGAGAATATATTCTCCATTGGCTTATTCCTCTCATGTCAGCTTCAATGGTATAGATTTGTGTCTAGTTTTCAAACTAGAAGTATTAAACAACTTGATATGCCTGACTGAATATAATTTTTTTCAGTATTAATACATATTTATTAATGCAGAAATGTGTAGTACAAAAAATATGTGAGCTTATGTACATTATTCTTCTATTTTGAATGCTGATATGATGTTCATACAGGCACCATACACAAGCACAATGTATTGATGATGGATACTACTTTTTTAAACTTTACTAAAAATCATATCAAAGTATAAACAAAATCTAAGATGTTTATACAAAACATGTCTAAAATTCATAAACATCCTAAAGTAAAAACTTATTTGCCTCCTATAAAAGAAGAGTTTTGAGAAGTTCAACAAAGCCAAGTGCGATGTCCTGCACATGGGTCAGGGCAATCACAAGCACAAATACAGGCTGGGTGGAGAATGGATTGAGAGCAGCCCTGCGGAGAAGGACTTGGGGGTGTTGGTTGATGGTCAACATGACCCAACACTATGCGCTTGCCCGAAACAACTGAGTTTTTGGCTACACCGAAAGCCAACTGTATTCTGGGCTGCATCAGAAGAAGTGTGACCAGCAGGTCAAGGGAGGTGATTCTCCCCCTCTACTCCACTCTCGTGAGACCCCACCTGGAGTACTGCGTTCAGCTCTGGAGCGCTCAGCACAGGAAAGACATGGACCTGTTGGAGCAGGTCCAGAGGAGGGCCATGAAGATGATCAGAGGGCTGGGGCACAGACAGGCTGAGAGAGTTAGGGCTGTTTAGCCTGGAGAAGAGAAGGCTCAGGGGAGACCTTATAGCAGCCTTCCAGCACCTGAAGGGGGCCTACAAGAAAGCTGGAGAGGGGTTTTTTACAAGGCCATGTAGCGGTAGGACAAGGGGTAATGGCTTTAAAACTGAAAGAGGATAGATTTAGATTAGATATAAGGAAGAAATTCTTCACTGTGAGGGTGATGAGGCACTGGAACAGGTTGCCCAGAGAAGTTGTGGATGCCCCATCCCTGGAAGTGTTCAAGGCCAGGTTGGATGGGGCTTCGAGCTACCTGGACTAGTGGAAGGTGTCCCTGCCCATGGCAGGGGGGTTGGAACAAGATGATCTTTAAGATCCCTTCCAACCCAAATCATTCTGAGATTCTATGATCCTTTCCATAAAGGATATTATGACTAACTATTGCCAATAGCCCCCCAGGTAGCTTTGTTATTAATTCTAGTAACCCAACACTTTTTCCATTTTATGTTTGTTTCACCTAATGGCCTTTACGTGTTCAAAGCAGGCTTTGACAGGTATTTAAGTATGCATGATAATAAGAAAACATTTTTCTGAAGTAATAAGCCAAAATGTACTACCTTTAAGAAAGAGCACTGTGAAACAAGGGTCATGCTGGTTATATTGAATTGAAGGTTTTTTCAAAGCACACTGCTTGATCTCACCTTGCAGCAATTTTAAATACAATCATTTAAATAAAATATAACAGTAAAAGCATAACTGCCAGGATAAGTCTAAATATATTTCTAAAGCCTTCCTCCTTTCTCTGCACCCACTACAGCATTTTAACAAAAATACTTTGCCTGATGTTTTAATATTGAAAGAAAAATAATTATCATAGATGAAGCCTGGGTTCTTGATGGGCATTGCTCAGGTATTTGGAACACGGAAAATGTTTGCATCTTATTTTTAAGCATTTTTTTGGTGATATTCACACACTTTAGTAACATCAGAGTTTACTCTAGTCACTGCTAATCTTTGTGAGATACTGAAATAGATTCTAAAACAAGTAAACAATTTACTAATGCCTGAGGAAGTAAAGAATTGAAATGCTTTCAAGAATCCAGTGTGAATTAATTTTGATTTGGTTTATACATAATTTGTATTACTATCTCTTTATGAATGCATACCTTTTTTTAAAATTTTATTTTATTTGTGCAAACAGAGCTCCTGAACTATGTCAAATTTTTTCTGTTACCATTGCTGCTGAATGCTGTTCAAACTAAGAGGAGGTAGCAGTCGCCTTTTTCCTAAACGTGTTCTGTTACCTTATCTGCTGACAAGGAGGTCTTAAAAGCTTCAACAGTTCAGCCATTCTTAAAAGCTTCTGTTGAATGAGATATTTTTGCCAAGAGGTTTCTATACAGCAAAAATGTTTTGGACCTTCCTCTAGCAGAAGTGTCTTGACATTCATGAAAAATGAGTAATATTTCCAGCAGATCAGGTCTACTTGAAAGTCCTATATATTACTAATGTGTCACAGATGGGATTGCTTCTTTACATCCATCACTGGGGTTGTATTCAACAGGCTGGATAGATCTCACATCTATATTCAGTCATTCAGCTATGCCAAGAAGCAGATAAGAAAGAAAAGAGTTTTTACTCCCATTTTAGACTTTGGAAAGAAAAAATAAAACTGCAATAGTATATAACAGATTTTGAAAATAGCTGTACACGTTCTCCAGATTAGAGAGCATTACCATCTCCAAAGGATTTGGAGACAACTAGGTTCTTCCAAGAAATAAAAAACAACTCCTTTGCTGACTTTCGTATTTCAGTCTATTTCCCTAAAAGCGGTATGAAGCAGTGCCACAGAGACAAGAACAGAACTGTTGACAGCATCAGTTTCAATCTGTATTCCTGAAGACTGTCTTCTAATCCTACTGAGGCTCAGGAAACGCACAGCAGCTTAATTTACTTTTTGCCATTACTGCATTGCTGTTCCCTTGGTAATAGGCCTCATATTGCTAGACATCCTAATTGGTGAACTGACATGCTACATTTGTAATGCAAGGCTATTTAGTTTTGTAATGCAGTTTTTCATCCAACTTCTTTTATTTCAAGGAACAGGTCACAAAAATCCACTATAGGACTACTCACCAGCCAGAGACTATTTGAACTCTGCACATTGACGTCTCCAGATTGAAAGTATGAATCACTCTTCAACATAATTTCTGCATATAGACCACAGCTCCCTATCACCAATTATGAATGGATTTTAACTTGATCCACCAGGCTCTCATCTGTTCCAAGATCTGACACCTAGTAGAACTACAGGCATATTGTCTCCCTCATCTCCTGGGCTGACATACAGGAACGGTTCTTAAAAAAATGTATTTTGATGACATTTTCAGCAAAAAACACCCTTACTGAGAATGATGAATGGAAATACCACCTATATGTAATTGAAGCAGTGATGATAAATTGATTTCATTAATTCTTCCAGTCTCTAGAATTGTGCAGGCTTCAAACTGAAACTGCAGTTTTAAAAGACATACTAACAGTACACCCTAATTCCCCCATGCTTTTGATTATTTCAGTTGAATCTGAACCTTTATGCCTATATCTGTGAGTGAGATAGACTTGCTTCACGTTCTGCCTCTCCTCAGAAAAAAACTAAGGTGCAAAAATGTACCAGGAACATCAATCAGGATGAAGAATCTTGATGCTCCCGTTGAGATTGCAGTTAGTATGTAAACAGAACCAAGATGTTGTCCAATGAAGCAAGCTGCTTAAGTCAGCAAAGCTGTGTCACACCCCTCTGCCCCTGAAAGGAACACGTATAGTAGCTGTTCTACCACTATTTTGTTGGTAGTCTCCTATTTTTGCTGCAGTTTATATAAACTAGATTCCTTTTATTTCCTCCCTCACAGCAATACAGTCAGGATGAGAGAGAAGAAGTTTTCCATCCCTTGTCTCTTCTGAAAAGGCGAGACACCATTTGGTTAATGTACGGAGTAATAAACTGCAGAAGAGCTGCAGAATCTCATATCTATTTTCCTCTTCCCATTTCCTGCTCCTGTGGGTTATCACTCCCAGCAATGCATCCCAGTCACCTGAAGCTATGAGTTATTCCAAACTCCCATCACACTGGTGAACCATAAACTGACCAACACAGAGTGTTGAAAGGTGCCGCAGACCACACCAGTGAGCCATGCACAGACTCAACTATCCTAGATAAATACCATCACCAATGAGGTGTTTTAATATGCACACTTTAAATTTTTGTCTGAGATCAAGCTGGACACATAAGATGCACATTAAATCTTCTTTAATCTGTAAAAGGAAGAAATTATACTAGCTTGACAAGCAAATAACCCATAAAGACTATTTAAAAAAAAGAAAAAGAAAGAAGTCTGATTAAGAGAAGTGGTCAAGCGTTAAAAAGTCCTCCCTGAGAATTACCCTGGGGACATATAGATGGTTTTCTCACAGACAGAGAGGAAGAAGTCAAGTGATAAAATGCATTTTTTCTTTTTCCTTCAGAAGATTTGAGCATCCCAGATGGGGAACAACTAAATACACCTTCATCAGAGTCAGCAGTTGTGACTTCTTAAGTACCATCTCCCCCTGTTCCAAAGTTAAGTTCTTTAGGGTGTGTGGGCATGCAAAATATACCAGGGGAGCAGGGGGCAGAATATGTAGAATATACAACTTTCTCTTCTCCTGTAAGTCAACCAAATAATGTTTTACACAACAAAAATTCAGAAGTGGTATGTGTTTGCCAGCTAGAGGTTGCACATATGTTAGTTTTCCTTACTGATGTAAATCCTCTGTTCTATAATCATACCTATATTAGCAAAAGATGCCAAACTGATTTGTCTGAGGGTTTTTTTGGTGCTTTTTGTTTGTTTGTTTGTTTGTTTGTTTTGGGGGCTTCTTGGGGGGAGTATCTGGTTTTGGTTGTTGGTGTGGTTTGGTTTGGGCCTTTTTTTGGGGGGGTGGGGGCGTGTGTCTGTTTTTTAAAACCTCACAGTAAACTCCATTTGCAGTAAAATACATTCCCTTCCCCAACATACTTCCTGAATAGAATCAATAACTATTTTTCCCCCTTATCTGCAAAGAGAGGGCTGATAATCACAAAAGAGCTTTCCATGCTTTCAGAATACATCTGTGAAGGCCACTCAAAAGTATACATAAGGTATACAAAAAGATCATGATTTCCCATCCCTCAGGCATCTCAGTCAAAGCTTGCATTTATCATTTCCAAACTCCAATAAAGCTAAAATCACAAAATGTATGGGAACTCACCATCCTGCCATCAGACATGGAGCTCCCCTTCACATGTTCTGAGTTGTAGATGCAGAAAGATTTTTCACCCTGAAGTAACTAGGCATTTCGATGCTACAAGAACTCCAACATGAACATGTAAATCGATAGATTTCCACCCACTCCCTTATCTTCATGTCCCAGAGCATCCTCAAGGATGTTGTAGTCCACAAGCTTAAAAAAACTAGAAACTTTAAGAAACTGTTACCTTCCTATTCATTAGCTGAAGTATTAAATTTACAGTATGGAGTCTCACTGTTGTAACCATGCCTCACAAAAACATCCTCTGAAATACCACTCTGAATGACCATACACCAGGCTGCTAATAGAGCAGGGCATGCTTCCACAGGGCAGTACCACAGGGTCTCTCACATGCCTGTGCTTTGCACGCATCTACTCAATAACAAAGCTGATATTTTCTGAGTACAGAAACACATGCATGACCTAAGTGAGTGGGAGTCTGGGAGTAAGGGTCCTCCTCCATTTCCTAGCAGCTATCCTCTCAAAGTGGTTACATTAATAAATCCCCAACTTAGTTTTATCTATTGATGTAAAATCTTCATGAAGGCACTGCAGTTCTTCACCTTAAGAAAACATTTGTTTAAATAAAACCTTGAAATAAAAATCTCATTCCACTGTGATTTTATATTTAATGAGTTTATTACAAGTGAAGGAGTGCACTTCTGTAAATTTTCCATGCAGTGTCTGCTATTTTCGGAAATTCTTTATCTAAGTTAGTCCATATGCTTACTTTATTAATAAATGAAATAAAGTCTTAAGTTCCACATCAGCTTTATATCTGTAGCTGAAGTAAAGTTCATGTTATGTTAAACTAAAGATGCAGCCAAGAATGTTAACTTTAATATGTGAAATATATACTTTACTAAAAGAGAACATCTTTCTATGGCTCAATATCATTTTCTGCTTCTGAAGAGTCTTTGAATTAATGTTGCAATTATGTCAAAAAAAGGACTTGCAAATTCTAAAATTGTCTCAATAGAAAATAAATACTTGAAACCAAGTTATAAATATGCTCAATTGTTACTTCAAGGTGAGGTTTTCATTTTTTTAAAACCATATTTCAGACAGAACTTAATGCTATGTCGTATTTCAGCATATGCTATATGTGTATTTATACATGTGCATTCAAATCACAAATACACATATCTGATTCAGGCCATGTAACTGTTAATAAAAAAGAAAAGAAACAAAACAATACCTACAGCTAAGGAGTACTAGCTGTCTGTCACATCTCTCCTCCACCTACACTTTGACTACAATCCAGAGCAGGGCAGCCTCCTACTGTTAAGTGTCTGGGGGTCACTCTGACTTCCTGCTGTTGAAGTGTCTAGGAGCATGGAGTTCATATTTTCTGTAACTGGATCATCCAGGAACAAAATAATTGCTATACTGGATCTGAAAAGAGGTAGCGAAGATAAGCCAAAATGAAAGCAAGTATTTTGTTCACTTAAATAATCCTAAGATTCAATTCAATTAGATTTGGTTATTTCTAGATGGTTTAAAGGTGAGATGGATCACATGCATGATCAGCGCATACATGTAGGAAATACTAACTGCTGAAGAGGGACTTAAAAAAAAATTAATATATATAGATAAACAATAAAATTATCTCTTTCATATAACAAAGAACAATAGTCTGGAAATGAGATGAGTACTCTGAGGCAAAAGCCTTTGGTTACAATGCATTTGGAGGGGAAAAACAGTGTCTCTAACACTTTATATTCAAGTATGTGCAAGTTATAGAAGCAGCGGTTAACCTTTAAATCTGTGCTTTTTAAGACAAACAAAAAAAGAAAAAATGGCATTTAATTATCTTGTTTGTTAATGCCTAATCTCTAACCCATGAAACTCCTACCAGAAAGAATATTTATGAAGTCACATCTTAAAGAATGAAACAAGATATATTTAGTAAGAGCTGCTTTGTAGTCAATATCTGATAGAGAGCCATTACTGAAAAAAACTTCACTGTGACACTAATATATTCTGTCTTTAAAAAAAATCCAGCTTCAGAAACATGTAGCTGTTCACTGCAAGACACAAGAGCCTCCTCTTCTCCAAACTAAACAGCCCCAGTTCCCTCAGCCACTGCTCCTAAGACTTGTTTTCTAGACCCTTCACCAGCTTCGTTGCCCTTCTCTGGACACACTCCAGCACCTCAGTGTCCTTCTTGTAGTGAGGGGCCCAAAACTGAACACAGTATTCAAGGTGCAGCCTCACTGGTGCCGAGTACAGGGGGATGATCACTTCCTAGTCCTGCTGGCCACATTATGTAGCGCAATCTAGTGTTTAATATTCTCAAAACTGTGTCCTATATGCATTTCTGTTTAAAGCACACATGCTGAAGGACTGCCCCACAGGTTGCATGTGCCAGTCTTAGAGGAGTGACCCTCAGAAGGTGGACAGACTTGTTCTATAACACAAGTGAAAAAAGTCACCTGAAGAAGCAAGTGAATCCCATTTGTTCCCATTTTCTAATATTAAAGAACATTTTGTGCAAAAAGTCCCTTACATAGCTTTAACATTACTGAAAGCTTAAGCTCTCAAGACTTGCATGATGTTTTCAGATTATATCCCTTTAAGTTATAACTGCATGATGCACTTACACCTTACTCCTTCCCAGAAGAATGAGGCTAGAAAAAAACTTATTACAAGAACTGCCAAACAGTTGCATTAAGTGAATCAACAAAGCAGGAGAAACTGTATAGAACTACATCTCTCAAAGCTTTCCTAGACTCCTCCCTGTATGAAGCAATTTGCCACACACAAATAGAAGCCGGACAGTGAGTGGAAAGAGAGTAGCACAGCTTCTAAAAATAGCCAGTTGTCAATTATTGAAACAATCTTCTCCCACTGTCAAGCTACTGTTAGGCAGAAATATATATGTACATATGTATACACAGCCCATTGTTTTAGTCGCACAGCTGAATTTCAGACCACATGTCCTGGTTTCGACTGGGCTAGAGTTAGTTTTCCTCCTAGTAGCTGGTATAGTGCTCTGGTTTGGATTTAGCATGAGAATAATGTTGATAACACAGGGATGTTTTAGTTGTTGCTAAGTAGTGCTTACACTAGTCAAGGACTTTTCAGCTTCCCGTGCTCTGCCAGGTGCACAAGAAGCTGGGAGGGGGCACAGCCAGGACAGCTGACCCAAACTGGCCAAAGGGATATTCCATATGATGTCATGCTCAGTATATAAGCTGGAGGGAGTTGTCTGGGGGGTAGGGACTGCTGCTTGGGAACTGGCTGGGCATCGGTTGGTGGGTGGTGAGCAATTGCATTGTGCATCACTTCTTTTGCATATTCTTTTATCATTATTACTATTATTATTATTGTTATTATTATTATTATTTTCACTTCCTTTTTTGTCCTATTAAACCATCTTTATCTCAACCTACAAATTTTACTTTTTTTTCCCCCTGATTCTCTCCCCCATCCCAGTGGGATGGGGGGCAGTGAGCGAATGGCTGTGTGGTGTTTAGTCGCTTGCCGGGTTAAACCATGACAGTCATTTTGACGCCCAACATGGGGCACAAAGGGTTCGGGATAACAACAGATCTGACCAGAGCGTGTTAAAACAAATTTGTGATAAGCATTCATTATATTAGTTCAATAGTCGCTGGTCACAATGTTGATTTATTTGGTCTCAGAGCTGTACAGAGAGTAACATATACTGTTTATCAGTATTTATGTGCTGTTTATCACCTCTAGGAGTTGGATTAAAGTTATCGTTTTGCTGTATTCTGTAACACTGGCTTATGGTATGATAAAGTTATTGGTCGTGAGACGGTACTCAGCACTGCCATCATCCCCGTACTTCAGGAGCCATCTCTCAGAAACTATTAATAATTACACCTCTTTCCTCTTCTCCTCAGAGAACCAACCTATGGGGGCCACAGGGGGACACACCCCACACTTTCAGTGTGGTGTTTAGCTGCCTGCCGGGTTAAACCACAACACCGCACTATGTCTGGTCATAGGAGAGTTCTTCCACTCTGGAACCGCTTTCCTGTTTGTTCACATCAGTTCAGTGAGCAGTGCTCCTTGAACCTACACTTACTTCCACTTCCCTATTATTTGCATTCAGATTGCAAGTGGAGTTATCTAAATAGTCTCCATTTAGAGTAAAACCAGAAAGAAAGGCAGTGCCAAAAACCTCCTAGAAATAATTACAAAATATAGGTGCAAAACTAATACTGGCTTAGGAAATGCTGTACTAACACCAACTAACAGTCATGTTACAAACCTTTTTCAATACTTACTTTCTCTCACCATGTCTGTACTTCAGTGGTGAACAGAACTAGCTGAAAATGCTTAGGTAGAGACCATTAGATAAGAGAAAAACAAAAGGTTATCAGTTTGTTTCAGGAAAAAACAAAAACAAAAAAAGAGAATTAAACACGATCCTTGTCACAGATGTGAATTATGGATACTGGATAATGCAAACATGAAATAAGGAATAAGACAGTAAAAGCTTAAGTTAGGAGGTAGATTGATTTGAGAATTAATACAATGAAACAAGCAAGCAGGGAAATAATAGCAGTGTGAGAAGTCTACTAATCACCTGTGCCTTGTTCATACTAGTAGTCAGCTAAATCTTGTCAGCACAGCCTCCTCTCCCCTTAGTACTGCCTCTTTGCCTCTGCACAATAAACTTCACACTGAAAACTGGAATAGAAAGAAGAGATGACAGGAAAGCAGAGCCTTTCTCCAAACTCTTTATACTCAAGAAATACACAGCTGCAGCTATAAAACAGCTGAACCTGTCCCCTAGCATTCAAAACCAGAATGGGATTTTTCAAGATTTCAAAGCATCCCTAGAATTTGTCAGAGAAGTACATTACAAAGAATCAGCAAGCCATCAATCGTATTAAGCTTCCCTACCTTAAAAATCATTACTACATGTAGTGGGTCCCTGTACTCAAAAAATACTCATAGGATAAAACCAAAAGATACAAAGAGCTACCTAAGGCAACTTCAAAGAACCATATCCCAAAGGAACAAATAGCAGCCCAGCAACAGGAAACACTTCATAAAAAAAAAAAGAAAAAAAAATCTTAAAAAAACCCATAAAACCATCTGTTAATTACCTTTCTGGGTAGCTGATGCACATGTAATTGACTTTCTGAAGTTAAATACAGTGCAGACATCTTGCAAAATTGGCGGTGGGGGAAATAAACTTCCCTTGGAAACCCTGAGACATTTGGAGCCTGGCATTAGGGTGAACCAGATTTTTCCAGCCACAAGAAAGGCAAAAATCAGATCTTTGAAACATTTTCTCTGAAAATAAATTATTAGCAAGGAGCTCATCTCAAGAGAAGTGAGAGTGCAGTAAGGAAGATGGCTCAGTGTCCCCCAGTTTTCTTTTTTCAGTGTAGCATTCAAAAATGTTTTTAAGATACAGCTATTGTAGGTAGATCTGTCAAAATGTGTGAATGTCATTTTAAAAAACAAAACAAAACAAAACAAAAGAAAACTATTATTTATTGAGAGAAGGCAAATGGAAGGAATTTCAGAATGCTGTGAATATTGTAGTATAAAATACCAGGATACTGGGAGCAACCTCCCCAGGGATGTGGTAGAGTCCCCATTGATGAAGATTTTCAAAATGTGATTGGACAGGTGCTAGATAATCTCATCTAGGCTGCCTTTCCCATGAAAGGCTGGACCAGGTGGTCTATCAAGGTCCCTTCCAGCCTGGGCTGTCCTATGATTCCTATGAAACAAGTAGCCTTTGCAAGATTTTTGTTGTACTGGGGCTCATGCCGACCATTCTCAGATGGTGATGCTTCTTGTCAGTGACTTCTGAAGGGTTTGTGTTTACTGCTGTGCAGCTGAGGCTAGACGAGTTTGTCTTAAGAGAATAGTTTTGAAGTATGTTTTTTTTTTTTTAGTGGCAACTTGTCAAAGTCCACCCTGATTTATGAGAGGTAGCAATTGAAATACCTTACATGAGATCACTCACTTTCCAGACAGTGAAACAAACTACAAACTACCTGTTGTGTGTCGGCTCTATTTGTTTATGGAAAAGCTTGTACTATTTCCCTTAGATGACTAGCTCTAAGTCAGGGCCATTCTGTCCGGGCAATGTTGACTAGACCTCCTTGCCAGTTCATAAAAACAACTGAGACCCAAAACACTTTCCTTGAAATGAGGTGAATCCAGATAAAGCCTGAGAGTGGCCTTCCAAAGCAGCCTGTGAAATGAAAAAATACTTAACAATGAGGGACTCTGTAGGACTTGTAATTTAGCCTTCAGTGCCAGATGGTTTTCCAGATATTTTTGCATCTCTTACTTTATGAAAATTAATTTATGCCTTGGTGTTCTTGCACCAGACTACCAAGGACACTAAATAGGCATGAAGTAAGCATACCTGCACTTACCAACCTGAACTGACTAGGAAAATAACTTGCTTTTTCTGTAGTTGTTCTCACCAAAAGTGTTACTCCAGTGGAAAACAGAAGCTGAAGAAATGATGACTGTTCTTTTCAACTTTCTGTTTTGGTGAAGGTATATATATATATTTCTTTTTTTTAATTTGTTAAACATGAAGACAGCCTGTTAAGGAAACTTAAAAGTATTGTTACATGTTTCTAGTTAAAACTTCAGAAGAAAGAGACATGAATCAAGTGTGCATAAATGTATGCTGCTCCCCTACTTAGCTCTACCTAGCACTCAGTAGACAATATCAAAAGTCTAATGGAAAGGTTAAACAGCAACTGAAAGCTGCTGAATGTGCTTTGTTTATTTATTTATTTAATCTAGGAAAACCACTCTTTGGTGAACTAAGTTCTTTTCTTTGATATTACCCTCTCCCAAATAAGACTTGTCACTGTATCAAAAAATCTACCAGACTCACAAAGTGTCCTTGCCCAAAGAGGAAACAATGCTGCAATTTTTAATGGCTTATGAGATCTGTGAAGAGAATTTCCAATACAATTACACTGAGTTTTCAACTGAGGGTAGAGGGATGAAAATGCAAGCAAACCCCTAAATGCCTTCACTGTACTTTTTTTTCCCCCGCCCCTCAGAATGGTGTAAATGTTTTTTAATACAATATTTCACCAAGGCTTTGGAGAGGCTTCTTCAAAGCCTGTAAAAATTCATGTGTACTGACTCCCCGTGTGCTCAGGAGCTTGTGCATGTTGGACATTGTAAGCATTTATCTGTTGTTATTGCTAATTCTAACAGAGTTCTGACATATGGTGTTGCACTTGAGATCACTGACACTGTGTTGCCTAACTGCCAATTTCCAAGTAGTATATTACAGGGAAAGCTGTTAATGTGCTATGAATTTGCAAAATCACTTTAGAAGGATAGGGTGTTACGTGAAGAGATTTCTCCAATGCATTCAGCAGGATGCCTGGTCAAGGCTAAACAGCATCTATGCTGTCTGAATAGAAAGAGAAGCTTTGTAGCAGTACCCATAGATGAAGTCACAGCTTCCCACTAGCAGGCAAATGGTTTCAGACTTGAAAAATTACTAAGACTGGCAGACCTTCACCTGCTGCAGGTGTTACTGCAGTTACCAATTCTAAGACTGTAATAGAACTTAAGCAAATTCTCAGCTGGAAACCTAACTAATTCCCAGGGCTGTGAAGTACAACGAAAATAATTCAGAGGGATTCAGCATTATTGGAAGTGGATCCACTTATAACAGTTTTAGGACTGTGCAGTGAAGTACTGGGCTGGTTTGTAACAATGTCCTTTGATTTCCTGCGTTTATGCTTCCCATAAGAAGAAATCTCTTTGCATTTGTTAACATAATACACAACGGCAAGCTTTTATTGGGCTAAAGACGAAAAATGGAAGCTGGCTGACCATTGCTTGAAGAATTGATAGTCACATGTTGGTCACACAGATACAGTTGCATTATGTCTTAGAGCAGATTGAATGGATCCTCTACAAGACAAAACCTGAGTAACCGCACCTGGGGAGGGGTGCAGGAGTCGAAACCCAAACAAGTCTATCTGGGTAGTGTGAAAAACCACAGAGAAGAAGAATGGAAATATAACTGCATATACACACACATATGTATACTTTCAGTAGTAGTATAGTAATTGCTTTAAGGAGCAACAATTATATCAAAGGGAGATATAACTGAAGCGTGGGGTTTGGGTTTTTTTGAGAGCAGAAAGGATTGGGTTTTTTTTTTTTTTTTTCTTCAGGAAAACAAATCAAAATACTTTCAGTGACATCTTTTTTCAAACATTGGTTTAGAATCATAGAATCATAGAATCATTAAGGTTGGAAAAGACCTCTAAGATCATCAAGTCCAACCGTCAACTAACACCACCATGACTCCTAAACTAGGCATCCCGTTTACAGGATATTTGAGCAATGAAACAAAAGAGGGGAAGCTGTGTCTCTCAAGATGTAAACTGCCTCAATTTACCTTTTAATACACAAAAGACTGAGTTCAACTTGTAAGATATTCACTAAATTTTTTTTTAAATCACTATTTGATGCCTTCATGTACTAAATCTTAATGTAATCCACTTGTACATATCAAATAACTGCTGAAAACATAAAGTTCTTCCTTAGCCCTACCCCTTCCCCTCCTCCAGCAGATACTGAAAAATACATGGTGAAAACAGATACATCTAAGAAATAAAAAAAAATTGAACATCAAACAGTACTAAGGACTGAAATATTTACTTAGAAGCCTGTCCAAAGAAGAGAACTGCCTCCAAGAGATAATTCAAATATATGTAATTTTTTTTGAAGCTAACAAGTGAATACATTCTTTAAATTCATGAAGTTTTCTGTTGCAATGAGCAGCTTTCCAAACAAACTTCTTCAGCAAAAAGTTACTTGGTAACCTTTAAACTTGATTCCATGCGCTTAAACTTTTTCTTTTTTCGTTTTTTTTTCTTTTTTCTTTTAGGGAATCCCACTGGAAAACTGACTTTGGATACAGAGTGTCTAAGGTGCGCATAAAAGTATTTCCTTTATATTTTTATTTTAAAGTTGCGCGTCATATTTTGTTGTATTCACATTTTAATCTTTCTTGTGCATTCAGGAAAGTAACAGACTTGTATGCAGTGGCATGAATCTTAAGCTTGTGATACAGAGATATTCTGTATAATAGTAAGCTGTAATGGCTCTTGTAGTTGCAAACAACATTCTCTCAATCTTCTTTTGTAACCTTCTCTCTTAATAGAGTGAACAATACAGGATTTTCCCAGGTGTCAATCCAATGCCAATATTGTCTCTCCAATACTTGGCCAGACCTTGAAGATCTGAGCATAGTAACTTTAATTTTAGAGCGGAAATCTTGAGTTCATGACCTTATCTATGTGTTATAAAAATGTGTGACTCTGAGGTATGAGGTCAAATCCTCGACTGTGAATGCTTGACATCCTGTGGAAGTGGACAGACTGCTGACTAGGTGTAATAATGATATTGTTGAATTCAAGTCCTGAGGACGTGTGCCTGTAATTCCTACACAGGCAGCTGATGTTTTGAAGGTAGAACTGTCGTAGCAGGGCATGTGGTAAAATGAACCGTGGGACAGCATGTGTATCCTTTTGTGTAACAGCTGCTCTTCTGGCTGAGCTGTTTCACTCCACAGGACAGCAGGGGGCTTGAGTGATTACAGTGTTTACAAATAATCCTAAACTTTTGTGTCAGGCTTTACAGGCTTTTAAGTGTATGTGTGCATCATAACAGCATGCACACCTAAAGTGAAACTTCAGTCTTAACTGTTCACAAATATCAGATATACATTGGAATATCCATTAGGAGTTTTTCCTCACTCAGTCCCAGTTATTTTTCTCTGCTTTTCCAGTACAAATGTCAACGATAATAAAACTGACATGCATTACAAGGCATCCTTGGGAATGTTGTCTATCTCTGAACCTTCATGCAAGATTTTTTTGTTGGAATGCAATATTAGTGGATGTTGAACTTCCCACAGAGAGGTCACAAGAAAATAAATATTGATGTTTAAATTTGTGGTAGAAGCTATCCACAATTCTGATAGCTTTGTGGTACTCTAAATTAAGATAGTAAATGAAGCCTAGCTTTAGAAATATGATTATAGAAAAATGTATTGACACTTTGAGTTCTGACAGATTTGTCACTTTTGGTTTCTAAGGTGCACATGTGGTGAAGCTGTTGGGGCAGGGGTGTATGTGTAGGATTTGCTACTCATGACTCCCCACTCTGCTTGGAAGGTAATTTGTGATACGAATGGCTTTTTCCACAGTTGTAGTTCCATGACTATGGGATTGCCATAGAAGGCAAATGTTAAACAAAACCTGGGGCAAATATTGTGAGTGCCTTCAGACCTAGGAGGTCCGAAATACAGCCACAGTCATTCTTGAACTTACTCTGTTGGTGTTCATTAAGTATCTCTATATTATCACACGTTATACCAATCTGTGAACAATTCAATTAAGAAAAGAAGCTAAGAATGTGAATTTTCTGTCTTCAAGTATTTGCTAATATGATTCAATAATAGTAAGACAAATATTAAAAAGCAGCATGGCAGAATATCTGTAAAAGCTCCTGTCTGAGGAACATTTGAGGCAGAAAAATACCTTGACACCTTTTTCCATTAAACAACCAGGGTTTGTATGTGGCAATAAAGTTTACTCTGTCAGGCTCTGCAGGTTCTGGGTATAATTCACTCTGTGGATCCAGCTGTCTAAATGAGCCAGACACTGAATATACAGTGTAGGAGCATGTCAACTACCTTGTGTGTACCCATGTATGTAACTAACTCTGAGGTAAAATGCTTCCTTGGAGTTGATATATCCACAAAGTTGTGGAAAACCTAAATGTGTTTGATCCATTTCATTGCAAGAGTAAGTGAAACCTTAAACAAGTGTCAATTATCCCTATTTTTCTTTGGGTTTTGGACTGTGATTGGTTATATTACTACCTAAATATGACCAGCTGCGAGGCCAGGGAGTTGAACTTAATATGGGTCCCTTCCAACTTGAGATATTCTATGATTCTATGAACTGCAGGTGTAACTTTTCCTGATTAGGTAATGAGAAGTCTCATATTTGAGGATTTTTAATTCTAGACTTGAATCTGGTCTACTTCTTAACTGTAACATTAAAAATTTCATGTTATTTGTTCTTAACAAGAGAGGGGCTTTGGTAAGTGAAAATTGAGAGAGGATTCAATAGTTTTAAGATAGAAATTGAAACTTCCAGCAGTTTCTTGAAGATAAATATCTTTCAGAAGCTTGCACTCTTCAGTTCTACAAATGAAGCTATTCATGCTTATCTTCAACAAATCAGTTTTGCAAAAGCTTTGTTTTAACAAAAAGGTCTTCCAAAGTATCATAGAGTGTGCTATTGCATCTCTGTAGAGTTGTCAATTTTAAAATAATCGGGTTTAGCTGCAAGTTAGACTCAGATGCAAGACTGGAACTCTTGAAAGGCAAGAGGCAGCTGAAGGTCTTTAATTCCAAATATTAGCTGTGTTCTGGAAGAAAGTCCTTTTAATACAATACCTAGTCTACTTTTTTTTTTTTTTCCCCTGAGTGTAAATGGGATGAATTCTCGTGCATTTGCAAGAAAATGTTAAATACGTGAATATTCCTATACTGCTTTCTTTTGTGCTTTGTTCTTGCCTATTTTTCTTTAGTCTCTTTAGCATGTTGGTGTTTTCTCTACAACCTTCTGTCTACCCGACAGCACTTCTAGTAGCAGATCCATTTTCATAAATCACTTTGAGAGAAGCCAACACTCATAAAGAAAATATATGTTGATTTCTGCCCTGTCCTGACATCTAACAGGAAGTTAAAATAAAGGCTACAATAAAATTCCACTGCAATTCATACAATGCTTGTTTCGTGTTCTGTGGATGTGCAGTTTTTCTTTTAGACTGGAATATCATTCTGATTTTAACAGGTTTTTTGCTTGTGAAATAAGATGGTAATGAAATGAAACACAACTAGGTTCCAGTCCTGAAACCCATTCTCCCTTTTTTATGAAGGCAAAGGTTTCACTGACTTCAATGACAGTTTTGCCTGAGTCAGAATTGCAGGATTGGGCGGATAGTGTCTGACTTAAAGAATTTCAAAAAGATTTCATTTCATGACCGGACAGATCATTTTGGAGCATCTTTCACAGCCAGTGGAAATGTTTCTTGTGATCATGTTTTTGTTTTCTTTTTGTTTTCATGCTTCTTTACAGCTTTTTTTTTTCCCCTGGGAGATGATACTCTAACAAATGAACAGAGTGTTTTAATTGAAAGGATAGTAATGAGATTACTGTAAAAGCATTTTAAAATCTTACTGAAAGATGCGTGGATTTTCTTCTTTGGGTTTTTTTTGGTAATAGGACTGAAAAAGGTTTTGCTGCAACATTTTTTCTTTGTAGAAGTTTGCATTGCTGCTTGGTAACTATGATGCAAGGCTTATTTAATTAAAAAAAAAAAACCCTTCACATTTGAATCTTCTTATGATTGGTTCACAGTCACAGAGATCAAACAAGGAGAAGGCACAAAAGAAAGAAGAGAGAGTTTCAGAGCCCATAGCAAACAAGGAAAGAAGTGTGGAGGGGTGGGGGTTTATTGTTGTTATTTTTTTCTTCCCCATTTCTTCTGGCAGCAGAACTTGTTCCCTGTTCACCCTAATATGCACTCCCCTGCAACTATTGCCATTTTTGGAAGTAATAAATGCAGCCAGTCTTATCCTGAAATCAGGCTTCAGTCTGTGGGATTTGATAAAGAGAAAATACTTATTTTTATTAGACCTGCTACAGAGAAGTTATGATACTTGTTTGTATGGTTTGGGGTTTTTTTTTGGAGGGGGGTTTGTTTGTTTGGTTTGTTTTGTTGTTTGTTTCTTTTTAAACCCACAGGCGGTCTTTGTATATGAAGCTCTTTACCAACCTTTGCAAGTGACATTAACCTAAGGTTGCCTTTTGCTGAAGTGAGGCAACTCAACATAGTTTTTCAGCCACAGGCTGTTTCATAGATTATACTGCCTACTAGTATGCAATTTATAGCTTGTCATGATATTTAGACTTGACTTGGAATGACCAGCACTCCCTTTTGGCCACGCATGGAACTGTGTGAACAACACAAGGGACATTTATCAAAGATACAAATAAGATAACTGTGACTACATTTGCAAGTGCGTATGAAGGGAAGGATGCCAAAACCCTTTTACCTTGCAGAAATGTTAAACACAGAAGGCTGGGATTAATCAAAATAATATTCAAGACTTCTGATTCACTGCCTTCCTAATATGCCAGCAGAATTTGTGTTGGTTTAGCAGGAGAAAATAGTCCAGTAAACTCATTTTGTCAGGGCCTATTTATTTTTCCTGGTTTAATTAGGGCATAATATACTTAAAAGCTCTGAAGTAGTATATCTGTGAATCCTAATACTAGTTACAAGATTATGGCTCAAGTGCCAAAAGTCTGCTTTGAACAATGAAAATATTTGGGGAGGTGGGGGTTGGAGCTGGAAATGCACTTTAGAAAATTTTCATACTGATGCAAAAAAATCACCCAGTGATGGGACAGATAGCTTTGTTAGTCACAAAAATAACATGATTCCAGAACACCTGAACATTTTTTAGAGTTGCAAGGGTTCAACAGAATCAGCGCTCAGTCTGATGGAGCTTAACTACTGTGCAAACTCTGCTGCTTGTTTGAAAACTGAATCCCCTCTGTGGTGGCACCAGTGAAATATCTCACATTAATAGCGGTTTTGCTTTGCAACAGTTATTCTTAGCTAGCCAAAATCTTTTGTATTGCTGCTTTTAAACTATTCCAGGCTTTTGAGGACCATTAAGTGCACAGTGACAAATAACTTACCCAATTCAAGTATATTAAGAACTTACTGAGTTGTTAAGATTTTTGCACCTGTCCTTTTGGATTACATTTTCAGTACTCTATAAGGGATCTCTAGAAAGTCCTTTTATACTGACTATGGTCCTCAGTTAATGTTCCTTTTATTCTGAGTATTCCACATTGGAGTAATTCTTGAATTGCATGTTAATTTGCAAACACATAAGTGGTCTTTAATAGGCTTATTTGTCAATGTTGTAGGCATCTCTACTGCCAGATACATGTGATTCAGATAACTTATCCAGAACTGAGCTAATAGGCATGCTTGAACATTTGCTTTTGGTAGGTAAGACTACAAAACTGATGCTTGAAACCTGAAAAAAAAATTATTCCAACTGAGGATTTTAATATCTACCTTGGGTACAGCAGTTAGAATCATAGAATAGTTTGGGCTGGTAGGGACCTTTAAAGGTCATCTAGTCCAACCCCCCTGCAGGGAGCAGGGACATCTTCAGCTAGATCATGTTGCTCAGAGCCCCGTCCAGCCTGGACTTGAATATTCCTAGGGATGGGGCATCTACCACCCCTTTGGGCAACCTGTTCCAGTGTTTCACCACCCTCTTTGTAAAAAATTTTTTCCTTATATCTAGTCTAAATCTACCCTCTTTTAGTTTGAAACACTTATCCCTTGTCTTACCGCAACAGACCCTACTAAAAAGTATGTCCCCATCTTTCTTATAAGCCCCCTTTAAGTATTGAAAGGCTGCAATAAAGTCTCCCCGCAGCCTTCTCTTCTCCAGGCTGAACAACCCCAACTCTCTCAGCCTGTCCTCATAGGAGAGGTGCTCCAGCCCTTGGATCATTTTTGTGGCCCTCCTCTGGACCCACTCCAGCAGGTCCATGTCTTTCCTGTGCTGAGGGCTCCAGAGCTGGACGCAGTACTCCAGGTGGGGTCTCACCAGAGCAGAGTAGAGGGGGAGAATCACCTCCCTTGACCTGCTGGCCACGCTTCTTTTGGTGCAGCCCAGGATACGGTTGGCCTTCTGGGCTGCGAGTGCACATTGTTGGCTCATGTTCAGCTTTTCATCTACCCATACCCCCAAGTTCTTCTCCGCAGGGCTGCTCTCAATCCCTTCATCCCCTGTACTGGTATCGGGGGTTGCCCCGACCCAGGTGCTGGACCCTGCACTTGGCCTTGTTGAACCTCATGAGGTTCACATGGGCCCACTTCTCGAGGCTGTGCAAGTCCCTGTAGATGGCATCCTGTCCCTCAGGCGTATTAACCACACCACTCAGCTTGGTGTTGCCTGCAAACTTGCTGAGGGTACACTTGATCCCACTGTCTAAGTCACTAATGAAGATTAAACAGTACTGGTCCCAGACCCCTGAGGGACACCACTTGTCACTGATCTCCATCTGGACATTGAGCCATTGACTAGTACCCTCTGGGTATGCCCATCCAGCCAATTCCTCATCCACCGAAGAGTCCACCCATCAAATCCATATCTCTCCAATTTAGAGAGAAGGATGTTGTGGGGGACCGTGTCAACATCCTTACAGAAATCTGGATAGACAACATCCATAGTTCTTCCCTCGTCCACTGTTGTAGTCACTCCATCATAGAAGGCCATTAGGTTGATCAGGCAGGACTTGCCCTTGGTGAAGCCATGCTGGCTGTCTCGAATCACCTCCCTGTCTTTCATGCACCTTCCCACAGCTTCTAGGAGGATCTGTTCCATGATCTTCCCAGGCACAGAGGTGAGGCTGACAGGTCGGTACATAAAAGTAGACAGTGTTAGTTTTGGAATCAAAACCTGGTTTATATGCTCTAGAAGCAGGTATCAACAGAGATAAGGTTTAGATGATCTTAAAATCCTATAAACTTATTGCTGTTCTGGGATAGTAATATGTCATGTTGGTATCTGACAGATTTAGAGCAGTGAGTGCGCCTGTAAGTGACATGACATGGAACACTCTTGGACTTGGTTTGAAACACTGATATTTAGGATATTCCAAACCATTCTTTCTACAAATACATCATTTATAACAGCCTGGATGTTTGTCTTTGCTGGATATGTGAAGAGCTAAGTGGCTGTGTAATAGTTCGTGAATACATTTGTACAGTTTGTTCTTACACTGTTGGAAATGCTTGTGTCAAACAAATGTGATAGGAATAATAGGAATGTGTACAATGACAAGGGGAGAGACTTTCTTTCTTCCATTCTAAGCTGGTAGAGGAAAGGAAACTTAATTTTCACTGTCTTTGTATGGCCATGTTGTCTTATTGGAATATAAATACTTTCTTTAAAGGCAGCTTTGAAATGGGAGATAGTTGTGTGTACTGCTTTTCTTAAATCAGTCCCCCTTCCAGGCTTTCATATAGACTCCACCCCATTTGAGTGCTCATATAAATGCTATGACGGGTATGTAAACTTACTACATTAAGTATTTCTGTATGCTATCTTCTTTCCCAAGATAATCCTGGTTAGATGTAGTTCTGCAAGACAGTATTTTACCAAGACAAGAGAAGTTTCCAAATATTAATCCAGACTTTACAAAATAACTGTATCAGTATTGCTGAATGCAACAGAAATATTTGCACTTGCAGAGTAATGTGAATACAGACTTTAGGAAGCAGTTATTTTTGTGAGCCAAGGGAGGACTGGTTATTGTGATCAAATAGTTGGGATGCTGGTGGGATTGGTGTTTACACAGAAGGGAGTATGCATGTGTGCATGCACTCAGACTCTTTTTTAAAGAAAAAACACAACTGAATATGTGGTATCAATACCTTAGTTTAGATGAGATGTTTGTTTATACCACTAACTTGATATGGAATTCTGTCAGCCATACAATTAAATGTTTGTTTCCAAGATACTAGTAATTATCTTCCATTAAGAATAAAACGTCTTTTTTTTTAATTTTAAAAAAATTCTTTTTAAAAGATAATTTGTATTACTTCTTGTTTCTTTTTAAGCAAATTCATTTTAAATAGATGTTTTACTTGTGGTTTATTGGGTTTGTGAGGTGATGATTTGTGTGCCATCCCCATGAGATGGAGATGTAGCGGAGGATGATATTACAGCAACGTCAGTGAGATGACCCAAAGAAAGCTAAGCACAAGGTATTGTGGAAGTAGGCAAGAAGCAAATCATAAAATGATCTTGCAAACAGAAAATTTTATGGAACATCTAAGCTTTCATGGTGTTTTAAAGGAATGAAGAAGGGAACTGTGAAAAGAGTTGAAAAGAGAATCATATCTATTTTGTTATCTGAGTATTAGATCTATTACTTTGAATTAAACAGAATATAATGCTAGACAAATCAATAAGTAAGTTCAGGAATACTTATTCCTGAAAGCAAAGTTTGCTTTGCCAGTGGATATGTACAGGTAACTTTATTTATGCTGAAGCCCTTCATGCTGTTTTTGCTGCAGTGCTCATACAAGACTAACTCTTAAGGCTACCATGTTCAAACAACATCAGTAAGGTTGAGACAACCGTTTTCTCACCAACTCCAATCTGACCTGTTTGACAAGCTCTTTTTTTTTCTTCCCTCCCCCTCAAGTCGATGGTATTTATTGCGATAGTAAGTCTTGCATTTCATCAGGAAAATAAAATCCAAAATACAGTTAACCGCCTCTTATAGTAAACACTACTTTTTTTTCTTCTGTTAAACAGCAATAGAGTAGACAAAATGTTTATTAATAAGTGTTGATCCTGACAGAGCCTTCAGGTATGCTCTTTAAGAACTGAAAATACTGTGAAAATGACTGGCAGATATTTTTTCCACTGTTACATGGTTTCAGCGTAACTATAACTCCTTGTGGTAACAACTTTCTGGCTAGAATACACATTGCCTATTGTTGACTACTGGCCCTGGAAGTATTTATGGAATAAACAAGTTATAACTTACAGTAAAGCAGGGAGCTATGAATGTATTTGTATTTACTTTTATCCAGATTTGTCAAAATAATCTGAAGTGGCTAGCAACAGCCCAGTGAATTTCACTGTGGTATGGGTTATTAAATGCAGCTTGTATGTCAGCCTGACAATGTCATGTTCTCTCTGTGTTGCCTCTGACGTGATTTGCTACAAGGCTAGGTCAAATCTCTTACTAGGGGAGAATAGGGAGTTTTATAGCTTGCTCCAGGGAAGATTAAAAATGGAAATGTTTGCCACCAGGTCTTTCTCCAACTAGTTGCTGTAGACCTATATTTATAAAAAGAGAAGTGACTTCCATTCTAAGTGGTATACAACTAGCTATTGAAATAGATCCCTCACTATTAATCAAAATCCAGAATGATTTTTTAGGGCTGCTACAAACTTCATGTGTAACCCATTGGAATCCTTCTGTGGTATACAGTCCAACAGAATAAATGAAGGTGACTGCCCGCCTTCATAAAATGTCACATAGCTAACTTTTGGCCGCATGCAGAATCTACTAAATCACTCACGTTTTGCACAAGAAAAACAGAAGATTTTTTCCTTACTCTGCGATACTTTGGGAAACCTCATGTAACCTCTAAAATACACTTTGTGGAGAGCTCTTCTTGAGCTTGATCTTGCTCCTGACAAAGTTTCAGTATGATACAATTTTAAGACAAAGATGCCTTGTATCAAGCTATTTCTGTTTTTCAGCCCTGAATCTTAACATCATGCAGGCAGTCTTACAACACTGTAAAGCTCTGTGCTGAGCAGCAGTATTCTGCAACTACCTAGGTTCTTGAACTTATTTTTCTGAAAGATGTTTTTATGCAGAATTTGTGAAGGAAGTGTTTTATATGTGAGAAAGAATTAAACCTTCTGGCCAATAGTTTGGCTTAGATTTGCTTTTACTGCATTTCAAGTATCATGTAGTACCTTTTGGAATAAATGTTGGATTAGATGATTTTTTAGTTCACCAGACTTTGATCCTGTATCCTGGATTTTGCAGTGGAGTGCACAAATATACAAGATACAGAAAACAATTGATTGCTTTCAGTTTTAGCCCACTAGCTAAAAGGTAGGTTCAACAAGAAATATGAGCATGGGTCAGACACATTTATTGTTGCAATGAGTCATGGCTTAATCACATCTTAATAGCTGATGTTGAATCAGTTGACTTTTAGTTCTCTGAAATTTTAAAACTTTATTATGAAACATAATGTAAATTCTATAGTAAATTGAAGTTTAAATACATTTTTATGTTCACACAATTTGTCTGTCTCAGTCTTCTGAGTGCTCAGTGACTAGTTAACCATTTGGAAGTGTCAGCTTTTTAAGGCAGATCGCTCATGAGTGGTCTTAATATTAGACATGAAAAACAAGTTCTGTATACAGACTTTATGAGCAGGGAGGAAATAGTCTCCAGGCTAATATTTCTGCCAATGGTATTATCTGTCAATTATGCCTCCGTAAAAATAGCTCAACTTAAAGCTGGAAACAAACAAGGAAAACTTATTTTCCCCCCAAGTAGTTAAAGAAAAATAACTTAAGCTGCTGCTTAGTGCTGATTACAACCATAAGAATTTGTGATAAAGCTGATGGATGAATATTTGGCTTTCTAGACACCACTGGGAGTTGAAGGCTGGAATGTCTGGGACAGCAATAAATCAGATACTTCAACTTACATAACTAGCTCACAGATGTCTCACTTAAGGAAGGGGAGACATGAGGTCTCTTCTTCCCCCATGCAAGATTCTGACATTAAACCCTGGGGAACTGGTGAGAACGGGACAAGGTGGAGCAGAGAAGATGGAATTTCTGGAAGTATTTTGCCAGAATATTTTCAAGGTGCGGGTATCCTGTTATACAAATTCATAGGATCAGATGTATGGAGTTTATTTTAATTCAAACTTGATACCCTGCCTGTGTTCTTAGTATATACTTGAAAATAAAATCTTTCTCTGTTTTTCAGATAATCTCACCTAATGCTGTAAACACTGATACATCACTAGTCAGTTTTGTTTTGTTACTAAAAGTCACAAACTGAATTTTACACAATACACATATATCCAAAATCTGTAGAGTTTATAATGATATAAAAAGCTTAATTTTTTTTCAAGCATAGATAAATTCAACAAAATCACTTCAGAGCTTTGATGTGCAGTGTTATATAAAATATAGCAGCCTTTTACAATACAGTTGGAGAATCTATCTTGTTTTATTGCCACTTGTACTACAATAGTTCAGAATGATTCAGGTTTATTCACTGTTCTCCTGAGTGATATCTTAGATGTATTTGAAATGAATATGATAGTCTGCGTTGTTTGTGAAGTCATTGTTGTTTGTAAATGACAATGTTGAAACTGCTTTTATAAGCCTTCTGCTAGCTTTCACCAAATATAATCAGCATAATTAGAGAGCTTATTGTTAAACCTTCCAATAGCCTATTGGGGGTGGTGTCTGGGGAGGATGTCTACTTTCAGCATGTTGGGAATATAACAGGTCAGATCCAGAAAGGATTTAGGGTCTGAAGTTCCTTTTCGGATCAAGCTTGTGACCTGCAAAATTCACCGAGTTCAGTTGGCATCTGTTTTTATCACTAAAATTATCCACTGATCCTCTGCAAATACATGTAAATATTTAATCTCTGCTGAAATGAGCAGCCCTGATTCTTAGTGTGTGGGGTGTTGTGGCTTTTTAGCTTGTTTGGGTTTTTTTTTTTTTTTGGGGGGGGGGGTGGGGGGTTTTTTTTTTTTTTTTTTTTTTTTTTTTTAGTGAGAGGAGTTTCCTCCACGCGAGCCTTTGTCCCAGTGATGTACAAACTATAGTTCTGTCCTATTTTTAACTATTTGTTTGCTTCAGCCTTCATTTGTTGATGTCAGTCACTTAATTTTGCATAAGACTAAGAGAAATTAGTATGACAGGAGTAAGAGAAACATTAGATTTTCAAATGCACATGAAGAAGCTAGGATTTCTTAATCAATTCTGCATATTAATATGCTCATTGGAGAGACAGGTGACAACTAGAAACTGGAAGATTACTATTACAGGGGGTTGGAGGAATCCTCTGGCACTTTTCTTCTTCCCATCCTCCTGTCTTACTCCTGCACGAAATAAATCTACTCTGAAAATGATAGATATGTTGCATGTTGGGTGATGAAGGGAAAATACAAATGGAAATTTTTGATGGGCTTGCATGTGCAATGGAAAACAAGCTTCCCCTTCAGAAAACACGAGAACACAGGAAGGTTAACTACAGTGATGGCTTAAATCTGTTTTTCCAGACTAAGGGTGCAGAAAAGTACCTTATAGGGGAATATACCTTCTACCTGCATAACGTTTTTTTTGGGCAGAACAAATGTCAGGGAAAAAAGAATAAAGTGATAAGACCATAACTTCCTTTCGTTAAGCTGTTTCACAGTTTAGTAAGATGAATCTCATCTTACTCCTTACTTACATCCTCAGACATCTACTTCTGACCATGTTTCTTATCCACCTTCCCAAACTCTAATAATCTTTCTCTTCTCCCTTGTGTTCATGGGAGCATCTATGTTTTGAATAAACACAGGGGTTTTTGCTGCCCTAAACATTGCTTTCTAGCATGGTGGGGTCTGTTGCTTGCCTACTAGTAGTCTGCTGCTACTTTCTGTCTATTTGATGGCCATTCAGCCCTGATATGTGGGTTTGAATTTGATTATATATTCCTAGTGCTAGGTCTTAGTAAGAGTAAAAAGAGACTGACTGATATTGTCCTACGCTGAGAAGAGGCCGGAAAAACTTTTTGAAGACCAATCAGTACCTGACTCCTGCACCTCTTGGAAGAGCAGAGGATAATTTCTTCCCTGGTGACACAAGTAAGCTCCTATTTTCTCCTGACTTGCCATTTGCATTTGGCCTCTCTCCCCTTAACCACCTCTCAGCTCCACACCAAGTGTGTTCATCCCTAGCTCTCTCCTTTAAGGCTTTTTGGTTGCTTTTTTGGTTTGTTTTTTTGTTGTTGTTTTGATTTTTTGTTTGTTTGTTTTGTTTTTTCTGTGGAGATGCCAGTCGTTGGGCAAGGTATTTGCTTTTCCATTTGTGAGATTATTTCTTACTCCTGTGTATATGCGTATCTGTTGCTAAAGGTCTCTAACTCCAAATCTTTTATTTGATTTCCACCTGTAATTTAACAATCATTGTGGGAGAAAAACACCTGTTGGCAGGCACTTGTGGCACATTACTGGCTTTGAATGAGACCCAACATATATCACAGTGGGATTTGATTTGAGATTAGTCATAATCTTGAATATAATTTCAAGAATTCATATGTTACATAAATTGAAAAGATTTAGGGGTTTGGTTGCATCGGATAAGTTGAAAGAGTATGTTACTTAAGGGAAAGCAAAGCTAGATTTCAGTATCTGCAGTCTGCTGTACGGGGAGGATAACAACTGTTATACTGGTAAAGGTGTATTTGTGGGGGTTTTGTTTTGTTTTGTTTTGTGTTTTGTGTTTGTTTGTTTTGAGCTTGCTCAAGTAAAATAGATGTTGCCATTCTATGGCAATGCAATACATGTGTCATCCTAATGAAAAATATTTTCAGCTGGCAGTAGTTATTATACAGTTGTGTTGAAAAATATTGATGCAACTTAATTACACAGCTCCTATGACTTAAAAAAAATATGTCTGTGTTAGCTCACAAGCCAGAAAAAGATTACAAAGCTGCCAGCACCATTTTTTGAAAAATATACTTTAAAAGTAAAGCTACAAAGATTAGGTAAGGTTCATATTTCCAGCATCAATCTACCTAAAGCATTTGCATCTAGTAGAGACTTGCACTATGAGCTATTGTGTTAGTTGTCAGAGCCTTTCATGGAAAAGCTGAAATTTAACAATGTAACATGTTATTTGTTATGGAATAGTGCTGCCGTTTGACATGTTGTGTCAAAATCAGAAGAATTCAAAACTAGTGTGAGTTCTGTTAAATAGGACTGATTATGGATTGAGTAATATACAGTGTTGAAGTGGTGAAACTAGGGAAAAAAAGTAAATCTTACACATACTACCTGATACTGAGTTTTAGTCTGTTATTTCAGAAGCTAGTAGGACAAAAGAGAAGCAGATGAAAGATTGATTGGCTTTATTGTAGTTTGTTATGCTGCAAATATATGCAAATATTGGCAGACTTTGGCCTGTTCAGGACGCTGGTAGAGAGAGTCCCTTGGGAGGCGGTCCTGAAGGGCAAAGGGGTCCAGGAAAACTGAGTGTAAAATCAGAGCAGATCATGTAACATGAAAAAAAGTGTATTAGTTTGTCACACTAATTTTAATTTCTTTAGTTGCTACATTAGGGTATACATTTTCCAAATAACTATGTTTCATAGAATCATAGAATCATAGAACCATTAAGGTTGGAAAAGACCTCTAAGATCATCAAGTCCAACCATCAACTAACACCACCATGACTCCTAAACTAGGCCCTGGAGTGCCATGTCTACACCTTTTTTGAACGCCTCCAGGGCTGACGACTCCACCACCTCTCCGGGCAGCCTCTTCCAATGCCTAACCACCCTTTCGGTAAAGAAATTTTTCCTGATGTCCAATCTAAACCTCCCCTGATGCAACTTGAGGCCGTTTCCTCTTGTCCTATCACTAGTTTCTTGGGAGAAGAGTCCNAGGTGTGGCCTCACCAGTGCCGAGTACAGGGGCACGATCACTTCCCTACTCCTGCTGGTCACACTATTCCTGATACAACCCAGGATGCCATTGGCCTTCTTGGCCACCTGGGCACACTGCTGGCTCATGTTCAGCCGGCTGTCGACCAGCACCCCCAGGTCCTTTTCTGCCGGGCAGCTTTCCAGCCACTCTTCCCCAAGCCTGTAGCATTGCATGGGGTTGTTGTGACCCAAGTGCAGGACCCGGCACTTGGCCTTGTTGAACCTCATACAGTTGGCCTTGGCCCATCGATCCAGTCTATCCAGATCCCTCTGCAGGGCCTTCCTTCCCTCGAGCAGATCGACACTCCCACCCAGCTTGGTATCATCTACAAACTTGCTGAGTACATAATGAGTACTCTTTTATGCTTTTTGGATGTTTCGCTTCTAAACTGATCTTTTGTTGCATAAATCCTGACTACACATATCTTAAATGAAAATTGAAAGAATCATTTAAGGGTAAGGATTTCAGTATCCCCCTTCCTATTCTGATTTATCTTGGGGATTTTGAAGGGGAAGGAACAGTTGACTTAGGGCAAGGTAGAGAGTTGCTTGGACAATCTGGAACATGCCTGGAGCAAGGATGGCCTGGCATAAATTCTTCCTTACCTTGCTGTTAGCTAGTCTGGCTTGGGAGACTGGGTTTCACAGTGCAAAACTAAAAGCAATGTCGTCTTCTCCTTGTCCCTGTGAAGTACTTGGGAGCATAAATTCTGCTGAATTTTGTTACACAGCTATTATTGATGTGCTATATTGTACTACCTTGTTTTGGTAGCATGTCCTCAAATCCTATTAGGTATTTGTAAATAGCTTTTTCAGTATACTTTCAGAAATTTTGAATAGAAAATGTTTACTCTAGAAAGTGGGCAAGAATGCTATCAGACTATCCTCTGGTAGGAAAAACATGCTGGTATGACTGTTCACAAAGATGTGAAATTAAGCAATGACTTTTTTTTTTCTGCAGCACTTTGATAATAATACACTGACACGTCAAAATAAATGTAAAATGCACTCAGAAATATTGAGTAGAAAGGGACGTGTACCCTCATCAATACATCCATCTCATAAAGCCAAACCACTGGCTGTTCTGCTCTCAAGGATGAGTCCCAACTTAATACACAAGTGATAGATCCAAATTCACTCCAATATGCTCCTTTTGCCAAAGTGAAATCCTACCTTCATTTAGTTATAACATATGAGACACATGCAGGCAGATCTCTTCCTTCTTTTCCCCTGGGTTATTTTTGGTTTGTTTTTATTTAGTAACTATTTTTTTTTTTGCGTCACCCTCTAGCTAAACAAAAATCTGGAAGAGAAAGTTGAATAGAGAAATTCCTTTTGATACCAGACTTGCATAAAACTAGACTTTGCCTAAGATGTTTCTCTTTGATTGTCAGTAACAGGATAAATACTTCATGAACTTCATTGCCTAGTGCAATCTTATGTTCAGCAAAGTAAATGTGTAATTATTCTCAGTTCCTGTGGTATTCAAACATGAATTTTAACGTCACCAAATTGAAGTTTACAAATGCAAATATTGTCATAGAGAAATATGAGACTCGTTTTGTCCTTTTTGCAAATTACTTTACCAGAAGTGCCACACTTCATTGCTAGTTCACAGTACTGCCTTAGTCATTAGTGTTGACAAATTATGTTCTCAAAGGAACGAGAACTACTTTACATCCAAGGTAGTCTGGCCACAGTCAGCTAGATCTCAAAATTCAAACCTGAATAATTGTCACTCTACTTTATTCTTTTTTTTTTTTTCAACAAAAGAAAATCAAGGAGTGGTGAGCATATTTCAGAAATCAAAACATCATTTCTGTTGAAATAATATGCATGCAAGTTCAATGAAAATCAATTATCTCTAGTTCTGGAACACTTCCTAGTGGAAAAAGCACAAAACCCAGCTAAAAATGTCAAGTCATAATTATTATATTGCTCTAATTATATGGTAGTCTAGTAGCTAAAATATCTATAACATGATGTAGGTAGCATCTGATATATTACTGGGGGGATAAATAATTGATGTACTAACTTATGGACTAAACTATTAAGATATACTAGGATCAAAGGTATACTAGGAAGAAAGGGAGATGGAATTGTACAAAGCTGATGGAACTCTGATCATTTTGTGTATATCATATGAGAAGTAAAGGGTTACTAAAGCAAAAATTTCATCTTAGGATCCTTCTCCCTGATTTCATGATGTGACACTTTTTTGCTGGAGAGAAACAGCAAAAAAAAGTGGTAGTTATGCAGCAAGTAGAGGAAATTTTTATTTTACTGTCTGGACAGTGTGTGTTAATCTGGCAGGTTGGGAGTGTGAAAATATAAAGCATGTATGAAAAACTAAGTGGTACTTCATCATGTACATAACTGATTCGTTACTGCCTTTTCTCTCAGTTTCCTTCTTTCTGGTAAATATGACTGACTTCATCTTTAGGAATGCTCTCTGGCTATGCTTATCTCTATTTCAGCACGTTTTGAAAGAGGTAATCTGAGTCTGTTTGTTCATGTCTCCCAGTTAGCTATTGGAGACTGTAAAATCAGCTATCAGCACACAGTACACACAGTGCATGCAATAGAATCAGCTGTCTAAATAACATGTCCTCACTGTGATTCTTAAAATCTTTAGTATAATCTCTGATGTCTAGTACAGAGGGTAATCCTCCTTAAGTTTTTTGTTTGTTTACATGGGCACTTTCCAAGTTAGAATCTATTCCAAGAGTTTAATGTAGATTCAACTTTCTGTACAATATTGTGATAGCCTCTGATACAAAATATATTCAGTGGGTGATGCTTGAATATCTGAATAATATCTGAAGCTGAGAAAATTCAAAACATGCCCCTGTTCCTCTACAGTGATTTAACTGAGTTGAAACCTGGAAGCTAAGTTGAGTATACCTTAATCTCTTAAAGTTTCCACCTATCATTAGGAAGAGGTATTGCTAATCTGCTGCAGTGAGGACTGTTATTTTCAGACACTCTAGAAAGTGTATAGATCCCATTACTATAGGGTAGGAGGGAAAGAATCTCTCTGAATTGGTGGAATTGAGGAAAACCACTATAAGCGTCTTGTTGCAAAATTAATCACTAACATCTGTAAACCTTTAGAGCAGGTCCCCGTTAACAGAAATTTTAAAATGGAATTTTAAAAAATCTGGTTGTGCTCTTTCACAAATGACTAGGGGAGCCTCTTGGTTTCAGCACAATGTTCAAAGAGTAAAATCATGACTGTGTATCATTCACAGCAACAAAGTGAGTGGAGATTTCACCTATGCTCTTGGGCACAACACAAAGTAGAGCTGTGGGTTCATCAAGTTAGCCTAGCATAAGCTATGGAATGTGTGGTTTATTGAGGCAGTTTTCAGAAAAATACTCTTGAAAAGGAGATAAGTGTAGGAGATCTCTAGGGAAAGATAACTCACATTTCTTCTGCAATAGTAATAGGTTTATGCTTACAAAAAAGTTCATGTACCATCATTACTTGAATGTACCTTTACAGTCTGGAATACTTCATGTTTTCTTTGGTGCCTTAGGCTTCTAGAAGATAATTGCACAAATAGATGGGGAGAATCCTGAAACTAAATGATGCCATCACTTTTCTAGTCCCAATTAAAGAGATAGGTAGACCAAAGCCAACTTCTCTCTTCAGCTGTGCTTGTGATGTTGACTCAAACCATAACAGACACAATATAAGAGTTGGGATTGCTTCCTGTTTCTTCCTCTCAGTAAATTTAGTAAACAGTTTTGATTAAAAATTTGTTTGGCCTAGTAATAGTTAACACTTGAATGAATTGGTGTGGTATGGAATACATTTTGTAAATTTCTAGCTCTTCACTCAGGTTGCAGAGCCATAGGTTCAGAATCATAAAATCATAGAATCATAGAACCATTAAGGTTGGAAAAGACCTCTAAGATCATCAAGTCCAACCATCAACCCAACACCACCATGCCTCCTAAACTAGGCCCTGGAGTGCCATGTCTACACCTTTTTTGAAGACCTCCAGGGATGATGACTCCACCACCTCTCTGGGCAGCCTCTTCCAATGCTTAACCACTCTTTCAGTAAAGAAATTTTTCCTGATATCCAATCTAAACCTCCCCTGATGCAGCTTGAGGCCATTTCCTCTTGTCCTATCATTTGTTACTTGGAAGAAGAGACTGACACCCACCTCGCTACAACCTCCTTTCAGGTAGTTGTAGAGAGCGATAAGGTCTCCCCTCAGCCTCCTCTTCTCCAAACTGAACAATCCCAGTTTCCTCAGCCACTCCTCATAAGACTTGTTCTCTAGATCCTTCACCAGCTTCGTTGCCCTTCTCTGGACATGCTCCAGCACCTCAATGTCTTTCTTGTAGTGAGGGGCCCAAAACTGAACACAGTATTTGAGGTGTGGCCTCACCAGTGCCGAGTACAGGGGCACGATTACTTCCCTACTCCTGCTGGTCACACTATTCCTGATACAACCCAGGATGCCATTGGCCTTCTTGGCCACCTGGGCACACTGCCGGCTCATGTTCAGCCGGCTGTCGACCAGCACCCCCAGGTCCTTTTCTGCCGGGCAGCCTTCCAGCCACTTTTCCCCAAGCCTGTAGCATTGCATGGGGTTGTTGTGACCAAAGTGCAGGACCC
>WAAD01027830.1:0-13731 GCA_013389945.1 Fregata magnificens
TTCCAGCAAATATAAGGGTGGTTGAAGTCCCCCACCAGAACCAGGGCCTGTGATTGTGAGGTAACTTACAACTGTCTGTAGAAGGCTTTGTCAATGATCAACTATATTTGAGTTTATTACTATCATAATTCCTTCTGAAAAATGTGAACTGTTTAAACAAATAATCCTTTTGTGTTTATTCTAGAAAACCGTATTTTCTTTTCCAGAAAATTACACACAGCAGTGGCTGATGACACTGGTGATTTGTCAACCATGGCATTCAAAGAGATGAGAGCTTTTCTTTTTCTTCAGAAACTGAAAAAAGAGGCTCTGGTACCCAACTAGAAAGTGCTTGTGAAAACAGTCTGAAAAGAAAATAAACAAATACCTACTACAGTGCATAGTTTAAGGTTAACCTCAAATTCATTTAGACTGTTGCACGTTATGTTTGTCTCCAGTCACTCTTTTGTCAGGACAGCAGGAACAGACAGTTTCATAACTACATTTGGACACCTGAGTAAGTCAGTACCCCAGAAGTGCTGTGCATAAAATCTATGAAGAAAGAGGTTTTCCTGCAGCCTCCTGGGCTGCTGGGAGCCCCCATCCCTGCGGGGTGAGTGTGAGAACCTGTTGCAGAGTGGAGTGGTGACTGGGGCACATCACAGCCAGGCTCTATGCAAAGAAAAGGAATTTGCTCAACCCACTTAGGTTCTCCAAAGTCCTGTCCATACAGGCATTAGGTTTATTGCTATTACCCAGTTTGCCTTACAGATGTCTCGTGAAGGAGAATAACCTTTACCTTTGAGAAAGAAAAGAGATAGGGAGTGATCAACCCATGAATATCCCCCCAAAACCCCTATGGGCATGCCATTGCCTATTGCTGCCACTCCCGATGTCCTGGTGCTTGCTCCAAGAGTACAATTCACGAACCTGACTTAGACATCATAGTTCCAAGTACAGTGAACAAGAGGAGATAGATAGGTTTCAACACACAGCACATCCAACTGGACAGTGTCCTGTGAAATAGCTGTTCTGCTGGCAGTGGAATTATTGACAACTTAGGGCATCCAAGAAATGTAAAAAAGGGAGATGCCTATGAAGTCTGGTGTTTCATCTTGGGCTTAGATGCCTACCTGCAGCCTTGACTTAGATGTCTGTGAAGGCTAAACTCAAAAAAACAAGCTAAGTCTTACAATAAGACACCATTTAGAGTACAGGCAGCTATTTTACATGTATTTTAGGGGACAGCCAGAGGAAGCAGAGCTGCATGCCTTTCACACAAGAGCTTAGTGGCTACAGAGCTTGCTGAAGATCTGAGATGACTGGGTTTTATATCTTATGGGACTAAGGAAAGGAAGCAAGAGCTGGGTTAGCTCAGGAAACAAATGATTAGGTTACTTTGCTAAGGGAAGAAAATTTTTGGGTTCCATTCACTACCTCAGTATTTCTTTTTTTATCCAATGCTTGCTTAATGTGGAATATATAAACAGCTAAGGTACCTTACAAGTTCCTATGTGATTAAGTGGTTATCTGGGGATTTTGTGGATCATTCACCTAAACTGCTGCTTTCAGGTTTCACACTTTGTGCCTGAAAGAGATCTCTTGCAGTGTACATCTGGCTCCAACTTACAGTGCATAATAACGCTATGACCTTCATAGCACTTCTGTATAGGGTATTTAGCTCATAGAGGTACCACCAGTAATTTTAAGCATGATTGTAATAATCTACAAACAACCCCAAAATTAAATGCACTAGTATGTCCATTTTTTGCTCTGCTGTCTGTCCCAGCAGGGCTTTCCTGGGCTTTTAGCACTAGCCCTGTTTAAAGGCAGCAGGGCTACTTATGGTGCTCATTTCCATGACTTGAGATAAACAGGGGATTCTGCTACATCAGCCTGCCATAGGCATTGCCTGTGGGACACCATCTCTTGAGAAAGAGGAGATATTAATTTCTCTTACTCCCCAGGCTCTCATGAGACTTCATGGAAACATGGTCTGTTGTTCCACGCTCCATGTAATTTCCATGACACCATGTAAGTTCCATGATATAGATGGTTACCTCAGGGCTACCCACGCTGGCTCTCTTTATAGTCCACAGAGACAGGCATTTCCAGCAAGCAATTCATCACTTTCTAATCTTTGGGTGAATCACACCCTATTTTATTACCTGACTAGCTGAGGTGCAAATATCTGTGTTTGGCCAGAGGATTCCCGCCCTTTTGTGCCTTGCTGAAGTGACAACTTCAAATGACTACTACGCAAATGACTGCTACCCCCCCCTGCACATTTGGAGGGAGAGGTGCTAAAAAGAAGGGGTTGTGTGCCCTTTCCTCTCCATCAACACCCTCAGAGGCTACACGTATGCTCAAGATCATTTAAAAACAGTAAAGGCTGTGCTGCCCTCCCAGCCAGGTATCAGCAAGATCCACATCATTACATTTGCAACTATTATGTCATGTGAAAAATATGCAGAATATTTTTTTTTTTTTAGATGCCATCTGCATCATCATAACTCGGATGCTCACTGATCACCCTTCACAGCTCTAGTTTATTCTGTAACCAGTTCCAGGGATTTTTTGTGTGCATCAGGAATCTGTGATGGCTAAAAAGGTGGCAAATTTTGCCAAAAAAGTAAATTGAAGAGAAAATCAAAGACGACCTTTCCGAGACACCTTCTCCAAATGGCTCCAAAGTTTTCTCTAAATGTGTTATTCTGTTCTGCATATTGAAATAACTTTAAAATGCAAAGAAATATCTTGTCCAATACCAGCTGGTGACTGTAGTGCTCCTGGTGTAAAATACGTAAATGGTTCTGGAATGGCATTAGTTAAAACATTCACTTGGTTTCTCTATTTACCTGTTTCTTTTTGAGTGCAGTGCAACATTGATGTTGTCAGTTAATACAGAAAGTCCCATCAGCAGCTAGATAAGAGTTCAACACAAATGATGGCACTGTTTGAAAGAATGACCCTTATAATCTACATAGATTGTTTTCTGCTTTGATATATTTTTATTGCAAAACCAAATAATTTTCCCTCAACATTTGTTAAACAATAGATCACTCCTAATGTAAAATTACCACAAGGCAACCATTTATATATTGCCACTCTTTAAAATCACATAACTAATGGTTACAACTGCAACTTTATACTGACCTTTTTCTTTTTTCCAAATGAAACCATCATAATTACATAATTTGAAGCACTTTCTTTAAATTGCAGCTTGTTAGCTATCTTCTGCAATAGCATGTTTTTAAATTATAATAATTCAGTGCTTTTAAATCTGATACTCTCCACCATGCTGGCACAAGGGCTTTATGCTAGATGTGAGTGGCATTCTGTGTAGGCACAGGAATCTCCACTAATGAACCTGAAGCAGATGAGGGTCATCGTTAATGTCTGACTGTGTGTTTACAGAGGGCAGTTTGATGGGGAGTACGGGCAAAAGTAATAGATCTCCCACCTTGCTTCCTTAGCCATAAATACTGCTTGAGAACAAGTGGCTTGTGTTGAGGTATACACTTAGGCAGATTTCAGTCAAGCTAATGACCAAATATCACTGAATTTCCACAGGCACATGAAATTTAAAAATGTTTTTTTCCTTTTTTTCCTGAATAACATTTTGTTTGAACCTGGTGCAACACGAAGTGGGTCACAAGCATGTCACTCACTGACAGCAGGAGAGGAGTACCTTTCACAGGCTGGTAAATTAGAGGGCAAATTCGCCTGAATTCTGCAAGAGAGAGGGTGAGCACTGAGCAGCCACCCCAGTGAAGAGACACCAGACTGTAAAACTACCACATCACCATCTCAAATATGTATCTGCACCACCTAGTTTCAAAGGGCAGGGAATTAAGCAGGGGATCAGCCCACTGACTTCAGCTGGCTTTAGATCAATGCCACCTCTTTGCTACAAATCCATGAAACCACTGTGAGAGGCTTTAAAACCTATTGCTGGATATTCCATTCCCACATCTTGCAGAAGGGCAATTATTTGGCAAAGCAATTGTCAGTTTAGTATTGCTTCTGTAAAACACAGTTGTCCTTAGCTTTGCTGCCCTTTATTATCTGCCTTATAACATTTTCGTAATAAGGTTGGTGCAAAAATATCAACTGGAACTGCTGCTAGAGCTACTGGCAATACACCACTTCTAAAGACACTAGAAGATTTGTATTTTTTTCCTACTGAATATTATTGCTTCTGAAATTAGACCTTATTTATGCTGGAAAAAATCAAACATGCCATGGGGCACAGGGCTGGACAACAAGGTGATAAATATGCTTGAATCCCACCTACGTTTTATTTTTCACCATGAGTGCCAGCAGCCAAGTCGGGTGATGGAGAACTGTGTCGGTGCCGACAGTGGCACAGCCAGTTCACAAATAAATGCTGTTGGTTTCATGTGGTGGTGGCGAGCACTGAGCTGGGGGCGAGGGGGGAGAACATGACTGTGTGTGTTCATGGGGTTGGAAGGGCCATCATGTTTCACAGATTCCCAACAACAAATTCTGACAAGTGAAAAATGTTTGATTTTAAAAAGTTACACAGCTCGCCTTTTTTAAACACTTTCAGTATTTATTTAACCTAGTAAATAGGTTTATTAGCAAGGTTCCATTCTTTGTAGTTTAGGTAATGGATTTACCATATGTTTATGCTTTAAGGACTTGTGTAAGACTGCTAACACCTATTTCTCCACCTCCTGTCTCAGGGGTTAAGACCTTGGTACGTTGCCAGTTTACTGCTGTGGTCCCTTCCCCTTGTATAATTACAGTCATTCCCAGAGTGAAGGAAATTCCCTGAGCTTTTGCTCTAACTAGCCCCAATGTTTCACTACAAAAAGGCACTTCTTTAAAAGAAGAAAAGTAATAAAACTTTCACATTATTAACTTTTTCCCTTTTAAAAGAGGCTGAAAAATGCCATTGTACCACATTAAAGACCTTTATATAAGACTCACCATTGGCTAATGAGCCTTGTTGTACAATCTACCACATGCAACTGCCTTCAAGTATTGCTTTTAACTTAACCTTGATGTAGTGCCAGGAATGTGCAAAGGATATACTTTGATGGTGGGGGCAGTCTACTCCCCCCCGCCTTTCCCGTGTTGATGCACTTCAAAATATCTGTAAGATTTAAATTTCACTGTTGTTTAACGGAGCAACTAGTTTATATCCCATAAAGGAGGAATGAATAACTATCCATCCTATAGAAATAAGCAAGTAGATCAGTTATTTATAATAGAAATTATAGGAAGCTGTTGATACTTTGTACTTGTACCGTGACTTTCTTCCTGCAGATACAAAGCACTTCATAAGCATCCTTACAACTCCCCTGTGAAGAAAGTATCATAATCTCTGCTTCCTCATTAATAAAACTAGTTCAGTGACTTTGCAGAAGATGACACAGAATATCAGTATCAGAAACAGGATCTGAAGAATTTTTACTTGCAGTTCCCTCTTTGATTATGAGTCATTTCCTCCCATCACTGGAGTGAATTATTTTTGTAGCAGTGCTACTGGAATTTGTTTAAATTTCATGTTATGGCCAGATGTGTTCTCCATAGAAACACATATTTGATTTATATAGTAATATTTATAACACAGGTAATATTCTGAAGATATTTTGGAGGCACTTATCTGACATTACTCTTTCCTTGAATAAAATGACTATGATATTGAAATCAAATCCTAAACTTTCCATGAAGGCTCTTTACAGAAATGTCAATTTTCTTGAGCTTTAGAGAGTTCATTGACTTAATTTTTGTCTGTTATTTCCTTGATTGCATACTCAGAACATATAGGAGCTGTTATCTAAATGGTTTAATTTTCCATCATTTGAGAATTTTGTCAATGAAAACAGTGTCTGATATTCTTGAAACAAGACGTGAAAGGTCATTCACATTCAAGGGTGAAATGGATGACAGAGCATGGGAAGATGAATAGCAAGGAGCCAACGATAAGCTTTGCTAAATGCATCCCAAAAGTCAAGATAAAAAATATTGTCTTGGCTTGGATATGAAAAGCTTGGAAAGTCTTCATGAGACGATTCAGAGTCTGGTGGAAGTGGAAATTGAAATTCCATTCATTTTATGCCATGCTTCCTGCATCCATTGTGCATGCCAGGCAATTTACCATTTTCTTTAGATTTGAACACAAAAAAATCCAGGGTGATATTTTGATTAGGTGAATTCTTAACAGGAGCAAAATTGGGACCATGTTGTAGCTTCTGAAAGTACCACCCTAAGTGTACAAAAGTGATAAAAAATATCTGGGAAGCTGTGGGGTTGTCCAGAACATTTAATCAGGACCTTCTATGAATTTTCAAGTTAACAGGACAGGATGACTGATAGAATTACTAAAACTGAGTGTGAACTGCCTCTTTTAAGTAAAGACTGAATTAAATCTTTCAAAAAATGTAAAGGTGATTAAAAATGAGGCTTCCTTCCATTCCATCCTCTTCAAAGTCAGGAAGGAAAGCGTTTTCCACATGCCAGCTTCTGACACAGTGGGAGGAGAACTGGTGCTCAATTTTGCAAATTACCAGGTGGCGTGAGTGCAATAACACTACTGCATCAAAGTAAAGTGAAAAACAAAAGATTACAAAAGGGCATTTGTATCTTTTTTTTCCTTTTCATTATTGCATATTAACTACTCAATGTCATTGTCTTGAGTTTTTGTCGATCTCTCTTTCTAGAATAGCCTTCTAAAGGAGAAAATTTCATTTTCCAAACATAATTTTAATTTCTTCTGTAAAATATTGCCAGTAATTATGAGCAATTTTGACCACTTCACAATATGGAGGACTGACAGACTAGAACTGACTGAGATAGGTTAAGATTTTTTTTTCAACAAATGCATTTGAGTAGTTTTCATTTCTTAATTTGAAAAGAAATACTATTTCAAGTTTTGAAGGTATTTATGAAATGTGTTCTGTAAGATTTAAGGTATGCCTTTTTAATGAAAATCATGCAGTTATGTTTTTATTTCCTGGTCAATCAAACCTTTTGCTTCCTTTTAAAAAGAAACAATTATGAAAAAAAGACACGTATTTAAGAAAAAAGGTCAGGTTTTGCAAAAATGCTGTGGTTTATTTCATATTTTGAAAGAAAATAACCCCATCAACTATAAAATATCAAAAAACCCTGCTATGTGATAACTTAAGACTTAAAATGGGGATTCTCTGATCAATGGATAATGATAGTAGATGTAAGGTGAAAGTTAAGATGATGGTAAAGGCATGAGAGAAGCACGTACAGGTTGAAGGGAGAGCTGGAGGGGTAAAGGTAAAAAACCAAGAAGCTTGAGACTCAGACAGGGCAGGACTTAAAAAGTGTAAAATGAACAGTTTCCCTGACCAATTTGTCTTCACCCTGCATCGAACTTCTTAGAGTTATTATAAACATCAGGACAGTTTGGATAATTACAGAAAAGAGTTATGCTGAAACCAAACAACTTGATGTTATTAGAAGCAGAAACCCTTAAAAGAAATACATAAATATGTTAGAGAACACAGCACTGTCATTTCCTGAAAAATTACCTGTATGTGTATGAAATGTGATTTTTGACAGGGGTTTGAACAAGAATCCATATGAGCTCTGCCTGCGTTGCATATAGTCTGCTTACACAGGCAGAATTGTTTTATTTTCTCTGCTAGTCCCACCAAGTGGTATAAAATCCCTGTTAACATTCTTCTTTGCACGATGTTTGCTAATTAACTCTTCAAGCACTGGCAGGTGTTAGGGATTAGTCAAACATGATTTGTTCTGTTAATATCTTTATGGAGAAGGGATCAGGCATTTCCATGTAACCAAGTTATCTTTTTGAGACAGGATTTCATGTCATTCAATTTATGATATACTTAAAATAAAGATTTTTTTTTTTACTGGCTGAGGAATTCTGGGATTTCACAGAACCTGGTGATTTTCATGGCCTTCCTTTAAATAACAGAATTGTTGACCTGCTTTGCAAGGCACAACTTTGCAATCAGAAATTGATTGTCTTGCTTGCTAAGGAAAAAAAACGTACAAATGACTGCTGTTCTTCCCTCCACCTAGAGGAACAGAAACCTCCACTGAAGTGTGACCAGGCAGTTTATTTGAGCTGCAGACACATAGAAATAAGTGGTTAGATATGCATGAGGAGAACCCTATACAGTTGTGAGCCAATTAACATTTCTGTGAGAAAAAAAAAATGTATTTAGTTACTATCTAGTAGCTTACGTGGGTATTATCCTCCAGCCAACCAGGCTTGTGAATTTATGGCTTAAGAGCACTTTAACAAAGTCTAGATCCTCCAGTGTTTTGGCTTACTGGTGTTTGTAGGAGTGGCCGTAACTCCACAGGTTGCTGCAGCTCTCAATTCGGTATTAAGGCCTTGAAGCTATGTTGTTCTGAACTTGTTGAAGTTGCTTCTGTGAAGAACTATGATGTAGTAAATAATTTGCCTGGAAAGCGTGCTGCTGCTAAATGGATGGAAACTCTGGAGACCAGTGAATAATTAATAGCAAAATTTCTTCTTTTTTTAGAGGACACTGTCCTTGTATAAGGACTGTCAGGCTGAAAAGATGGAAAAAAGTAAGAAGGAACTTGAATATTAAAGATTTATCTGGATTTCAGCTTCCAAAGCTAGTTGGTTGTTTCACTAAAACTGTTTTCTTTTATCTGTAAATTTCTTACTTATAAACTCCTCCTTCCATAATTCTATTAAAACAAGACATTAAAAATGACTCAACTTTATGTTCTGCCCTGGTGTCTGGTGGCCTGCTACCGCTGTAGTGCATTGCTTTGTAAGTAAGTGTAATCCTGAACAGACTGTCTCACTTTGCACTGTACTATAAAGTACCTTCGTAGTGCCCTGAATGGTAACTGTGACTGTAAATGGTAAAGTGGAAAACTGGAAATTCACTGAAGCCTCTGATATGCAGTATAATATATCATGATGGGTAGTGTAGGAGCAAACTGAAAAGAATTGAAATTAGAAGGGACTTCTGGAGATCACCAAGTCCAAGCTCCCAGCTCAAAACTGGGTCAGCCAGAGCAGTTTGCTGAGGGCCATCTCCAATTGGCTTCTGAATATCTCCATGAACAGAAACTTCACAACCTCTCTCAGCAATCTGTTCCAGTGTTTGATGACTCACATAGTAAAAATGTTTTTTCTCATAAGTAATAATAATAATAAGTAATAATCTGTGCCCATTGCTGCTTGTCCTTTCACTGGGCACCACTGAGAAGACTCTGGCTCTTTTTCTTCTCTCTCCCACCATCAGGTATTCATACACCTCAGTGAGACCCCTGCCGAGCCTTCTCTTCTCCAGGCTGAACAGTTCCAGTTCTTTCAGCCTTTCCTCATAGAAGAGATGCTCCAGTCCCTTAATCGTCTTAGTGGCCATCTACTGGATTCTCTCCAGTATGTCCATGTCTCTTTTGTACTAGGGAGTGCTGAACTGGACCCAGCACTCCAGGTATGTCTCACCAGTGTGGAGCAGAGGGGAAGGATCACCTCCCTCAACCTGTTGGCAATGCTTTTCCTCCTGCAGCCCAGGATGCTGTTGGCCTTCTTTGCTGCAAGGGCACATTGCTGGCTTGTGTTCAGTTTGCTGTCCACCAGGACCCCCAGGTCCTTCTCTGCAAATCTGCCTTCCGTCCAGTCAGGCCCCACCTTGGTGAATGTGGTTATTCCTCCACAGGTGGAGAACTCAGCACTTCTCTTTGTTGAACTTCAAAATATTCCTGTTTGCCCATTTCTCCAGCCTGCCGAGACAGACATGGTGTATCAGCCACGCATCCCAGTTCTGTATCATCTGCAAACTCTGTCCCACCCTCCAGGTCATTACTGAGAATATTAAACAATATCAGCCCCAGTATTGTCCCCAGCTCAACATTGCGCCACTGACCACAACCTTAAACAGTATTGGAAACAAGCACTGTAAATACCAAATTTGAAAAAAAGAATCCTTGTGCAACGGGCACAGAGAAAAAAGGCAGAAAGATGACTTTAAAATGCCAGCCATCCTATCTGCAATGACAGCCTGACGCTGAAATGTTTGACAGCATCTTGAACGTATGTTCATGATCTATAGGCAATCACAGAAATCTTAATGGGAGTGCTTACCACATTAGGTGGGAATAAATCATAGAACAATTAAATATGCATTGGACTGTCAGGGAAGTTGTGATTGGGGAAGAACTAAGAGAGGAGAGAAGGGCTGTCCTTGATTGCTTCACTGGCCTGGACATGCATCGGTGCAGTGGTGCATAACCACGTGTGACAGAAAGATGTGACCAGAGCCATGGGTCACAGGAGAAGTTAAAGAGTCACAGCAGAAGAGGACAGTGTACCTGGAACTACGACGAATCCAAGAATGGAAGGGTTTTTTTCTTGGGGGACAGCAGGTAGGAGGGAGCATGACTATCAGGAAAGCAAGTGTGGGTTTTTGAATGAGGAAATTGTATAACACTAATTGTGTCTGTTGTATTCAGGGATTCAGGAATGTTCTATTTTTCTGTAAATAAGTTTGCCACCAATATTATGATCTGGTCTTAGACAGAAATGGCAACTGTATTCTTACTTGCAGTGTATTATTCACTGGCACTGTGTTGTACAGACTGACAGAATGCAGTCCTTGTTAAATGAAGCATAAACACACACACTCCCTTTTACCAAGAAGTTCCTTGGTCTCACCAGTTGGTTGCAGTTATACCTCTAGTACTGATTCATCTGGAAGGAAATATTGGAAAATAGGTGCAGGATTGGATGTCTGGTGTTTTCTAAAACCAATCTTCACTCATCTCTTTATATTACCTTATAGAGAAACCCAGTAGAAGTGAATACTGTGCGGAAAAGGGGTCATGAACTGGAATTTTACTCAGTGTCTTTGGCAATTTTGCCAATTGCTTGCGTTGTCAAAGGCCACCTCTGGCCAGAACAGAGGGATAGCATCATCTTTCCAGTCACGCAGATATACTGTACATAATCTCACTGGATTTTGCCTCCTCCTGTCTTGGCAATCTTCAGGTTTTGGCACAAGTAAGGATCATTCACTGCTGGCAGAAAGTCACCAGGTCTCAGAGGAAAATGACGTCCAACCTATGAGCTCAAAACTGGAACAGAGCACAAAGGCAGGCACAATCTATCTTTCATAGTGTGTTTTATGACTAAGGAAAAACTACTCAGAGCTACTGAACATCCACCAATCCTTACAGCCCTTGGAGATGAGAATCCACATTAAAACTGTATCACTGCAGTGTCTGCGATGTCGGGATTACTTCAGTAATTCATGTCCTTACACTCTGTATCATGTTATAAGTATTTTTAAAAATCCATTTAATCCTGTGTTTACCTTTTGCTTTAGCTTTTTCCTTTTGTCATTCTGTGGAATAATGCTCACACAGTTGTCTTGTGTGCATAAGCTCCCCAGATTTTCTATTATACGCAAGGATAACTTGTTTACACAGAGTTTTCCAATTCACTTTTACACCATGTCAACAGACTGAGTTGTGATCTCTTGGCTCATGCCAGCAGAGTGGTAATTTAATTATCAGATGAAAGGTAAAGGTGCAGTGATTTTGTGTCTCTACTTTTGGGGCCACCAGGGAGGATGAAAAAGATTCCACACACCTTTTCAGTTAGCCAGACTGTCTGCTCAAATGTGATTTTACAGATAATGACAGCAATAGCTCACACAGCACATTTGTATCTATGTTTAAGAGCTATGTAAAGCAGTTTGAGCTGTTACACAATGCCAAATGCTCTCCTTAACCCACAGTTTCTCCCATCATAATCTAAGCTCTTCAGGTTCTTGCAGTAACAGGGTAAAAAGGACTGCAACTAGGGAGGGATGGTGCAGCAGGGATTGCTCTCTTACATGCTGAAGAAAAATTAGCTACAGAAATTATATCCTCTTGGGTTTGTTGTTGTCTAAATCTCAGACTTTGCAACTGTTGTCAGCCAAGTAACCTTGGGATTTGTGTATCACTTCGCAATTCACTGGACAGCGATGTTCAGTGTAAGGCGTTCAGCCCATCTCCTGCCTTTCCCCATAGCTTTTCCTTGCACAGAGTACTTTGTGCTCTATGTGATATAAGTATAATTTCTGTCTTGGTACTTCAGCTTATAATATCAGATAGCAGCAGAGCTTTTGAGATTCATGATGATAAGCCAGTGTCTGAAATCTTGAACACTGTGACTCCTGGTAGCTCACTGAAGAGCAAAGCATGCTTGAGAAATTTTGAAATTCTGTTCAAAAATGGATTTTTGTGGGAAAACTGGTTTGCAAGATCTACTCCTGCCTTACATAATGGGTACGTAATGGGTCTTGTAGCTGAGTCCTATTTCTTCTTTGTGACCTACAAGACTCAAACTCCATTTTGTATGAAAGCGCAGTCCTATAAAGCAGACGGTGGGAGACAGAATTACTGCATGGGAATTTGGAAAGGGATTGTACTTCAGGGGGTCATACCTCTCTCTCAGCTCACTGAGGGATTTGAAATCATCCTGCAGATATAATATTAATAGTAAGTATTGTTCATATAGATTTTGATGTTCCACTTCATGTTTTCTAGCTATTGTGCTACTTACAGCATTATGGGTGAACAGTAGTTTGAAATACTTCAAATAACAGCTATTTCACACCATTTTCAACTGACAGTCAAAGAAAAATGTCTTGCAAAAGTATCCTGGCAACAGGACTTATAACACCAGAGTAATTCTTGTACATGTATTAGCATGCTGTGGAACATCACCATGTTCAGAGAAGAGAGCTGCAAATACATTTTTTATCCTGAAGTAGCAGATTTCCTGACCTATAACAGTAATGATAAACTAACCATCCAAATGAGGGTATTTGTGTGGAAAAGACAATAAAAGTCAAATAAAATCAGGGTGCATAAGCCCTTTGTAGGACTTTAGCATTATTTGCATTAAAAAGCTCTCCCCTATTTTAGAATTGGCAATCCTCAACCATGGGGCTGTTAATCTGAACCCTCCATATTTAGATATTCATATGATGCTACAGATCTTTAAAATGCTTATGAGTGATTTGGAAGTACTTATAGGCAACATTCAGTGGTGCAACCTGCAACTTTGTGAGGGAGGTGGTAATTTTCTCAAAGCCCTTCCATTGGGAAAGAATAATAGTTTGAGCCCAACCAACAGTGTTTATTTAGTCACAGGCAAAGTAAACAGTAGCCTACAACGACAGACTTTCTGAGATGGCAGATGAGGACATGCGGTGCATTGCTTGAATAACCAGTCTCTGCCTCCTACCTGCACAGCCTTCTGCTCTCTCAGTGCTGTCACTGAGCAAGGGATTGTGTTTTTGCAGCAACAAGAGAGAAGCAGTGGGAGTAGGAAGCTTAAATTGCCTGGGTTCTTCCCAGCTTTCTGGCCTGGCCCTGCTCTTTCCCCTCCAAAGGGCCTTGTCCTCATTTCTGCAGTCAAAATGTCAATTTTATGTACGCTGTCAGGAAGCCTTGAAGTCAAAGAAGAAAGTGCTCCAAATGACCCCAAGTGTGGACTCAGTTCCAAAAAGCAGAGTACCAGGGAATGCCACGCGGTCTGCTACGGACTCTACTGATTTTTAAGGAAAAGAGGTTCAACTGCAATGGCAATAGGTAGTGATACGAAGCATAAAAAGACATTGGATATATCCAAGCATCTCTTAAATGTTTCTGTAAGCAGCCAAACTTCAATGGGCCCAAATTTGTGTCATAATTCAGAACAGAAGGGGAAAAAAGAAAAAAAAAAAAAAAAAAAAG
>WAAD01027830.1:14113-66625 GCA_013389945.1 Fregata magnificens
GACCACACAGTCAGAAAACTTGAGCTATATGGGCTGCTTGATTAAAGCCTGAGATTTCTGGGGCAGGGTGAGTGAACTTGAATAGAGTGAATCTTCCATGAAGTGCTTCATTGGTTTAACTTATCTGTCAAAAACTCACTTCCTACCTGCACAGAAGTATCTGCTGATAGCCACTTCTTTGTGCTTTTGTATCTGTAGCCACAACAGATGTTACGATAAGGAACATTATGGACTGTGTAAAAGCTCAGAAACTTTAGTTAAGCTTTTAGTTTTTGACTGACGTTCTGTGTGGCTTGAGCATATCTGAATATCTCTTCTCCTTCAGTAAAATAGGGATAATTATACATCATATATGACGCATTTGAACATGAAGGTGTCCAGGATTGTATAGGTATGCAGAGAGCATCAGAAGTGGATACCTTTTTTGCATCTTCACCCAATGTAAGAATAACAGCATTTACTGAGCAAAAAATAATTTATATAGGGCTAATTGACAGCTGTTGCTGCAACCAACAAGATGAAAACTCTGAGCTCTCATCATTAATTAGCCTAGAGCATTTTACTGGTAATAAACTTGTAAAGTTTCAGATGGGGTAAATATGTCCTAGCTCTTTAAAATCCCTCTCAGTGCAGTTGGTTAAAAAGTTCTTCCCACTCTGCTCTATAATAATATGTAATTTTGAGTAGCTGTAGCACAGTGTACTGCAGGTGGTGACAGTATTTCAGTGGCAGATGAACTTCTTCCTGCTGAACTGGATTCTCAGGTGAAACAGAACTTTTGATGGCTTGAGGCTTTTGGAGTTTTGAGTCCCACTGCATTTTGGTAGGATCCATGCATGTGAGGAGTGCCTGAAGAAGAAACAGATAGCAAAGAGTAGACTATGCTGGCTTTTTGCATTGATTCACCAGGCATTTCTACACTGTAGCTGTGAATGAGAAATGGAAACAATACTATAGGCTTGAGGATCTAATGTCAATGATCTTTAAGATGTTTCCTGATGTAGAGCAGTAGCGTTAAATTCATATATCACAGCAGCTTCTTTTAGCCATATGTTTACTTGTTTTAATTTAAAAAAAGACCTACAAATTGCCTTTTACATAAAAATTGAGATGATTAAAACCAGTTCTGTCTAGTTCAATCTAATGTTAAAAGCAGAAACTAATGACACTGGGGGCAAAAAATGATAGGCAATGGGATTGAGGTATACAAGTACACATTTATATTTTTGAAAATATTTGTTTTTCTGTTTTCTGTGTAAGATTAGTAAAGAACTAATCTACTTAATAGTCTTAATAACATAAGGAAAACAGTGCTTAGCAAGCTGAGCAATTCTACTGCCACCCCCCATCCACCTGTCCTGTTACTGTGATGACACAGTGAAAAGGGACAAAAGAAGCTGTCAACAAAGAGAAGTATCCCCACTGAACACCTGAAATACTTTTCATGGAAGACAAAGACAGACAGATGAAAGAGGGAGACAGGTAAGGAAGAAGGCAAGGAAGAGAGCTTTCCTGAAACCTTGCTTAAAATAGGATGAAGTGTGTAAGAATGAAGGATCAGAGGGCAAGATAGAAAATAAGAACTGTCATCAGTAGGTTGACTTGCTGCAAGGCCTTTCGTATTCCAAAGAAGACCACAGGAAATTTACTGAGGGCAGAGGTAGCAAAATATTGAAAGGCAATTATAGCCATTTTAAGTAGACAGAGCTCCTCCAGGCCTACACAAATTACATCCTTGAGTCTGAAGAGGAAGCAGTGAGGGAAGAAATAGGAAAAACCTTGGCAAGGGTTTTGAAATCTTGCCAAGGATGGCAGTGACCCCAGAGAAAGGGACAGATGGCCAGCTCAGCTCCTGACACTAAGAAATTAATAGAAGCAACATGCCCATAAAGTTGACTTCTGTATGAGGAAGATTTTGGGATAATCAGCAAGGTTTTTCAATCATTTTCATCACTGTTGTGTACATATTCTTATGCTTCCTAGGAAACAGGATGCACTAGGTGATCTCTTGGCATCTTCTGAAGTCTTGCATTTTTAATTTCTCTGATTTAGAATAACTTGGCAATGTCAGCTGTACTGTGAGAAGAAAATGAATTTTAAAATAAAGAGAATTTTCCTTCATCCTGCTATAGATACAGACCAATAAAACAACTCCATTAGGGGAAAAAATTCGAAAAACAAAGATGATACGAAATATGTGAGTTGTGCTGTATATAGCAAAGACAAGATAATAGTATATTTGAAGTCATTCAGATGGACTCTGAAGCATGGTGGGAGGGTAGAGGCAGAGAGGACCAGCAGTCTAACATTTTCTATACATTCCCCTATTAGCTGTTGTTTCCTTTGTGTTTCTGTTTTGAAACACATCTAACAAGGTACTTAACTCCTACAGAAATTATTGCTCCCTCAGACCCAGCTGAAAATACAGCTTAGTTTATATTCTGGTATTTAGCATCATTAAACTGAATAATATTCAGGATAGGGTAGGAGAACTTTATAAAAACCTCTTCTTGTCAAAGGAATTGCTCTCAAGTATCAATTAAGATTCCTTTCACTTAATGGAATGAAATATTCCACTCTTTGTGCCTGACAAATCATCCTGCAAAAACTGTTTCTGAAGATTGTGTTTAATCACTTTATCTCATGTTTCCTCTCCAATGAAAGGAGAAACGGACTTAAAAATGAAAGACTAGCAGGTAAAGATATAGTATAAAAAAACAGCTTTTATTGACTGGACAATTATAAATGCTACAACTCACAAATGATTACATTTCCCAAAATGCCTTTACATGTACAATCTCTCAGTTCAGTTATGGACAATTGATTTTCAGTAATTATTTTTGAAAGGCTTAGTGATAAAGTTCTCATAAACATGAGGAAGCAGGAAAACATATTGAACTTTATCCTCCTGCATTAACACACAGGGAGATTATTCACTGCTAATAAGTAAAAGAAGACAATGAAAGTTCTTTGCAGGAGAGAAAGTGATACTTCACAACTGGGATTTTTTTTAACGTATTTTCTTTTTTTCTGACATCATGTAATAGCAGTATTGTTGCATCAATACTAAGTATGTTCATTTCCAGGTTTTTTTTTTTTACTTTGCTAAGGGAAAAAAACATGCTAAACTTACCTTCTTTTCTAGACAATGGCTTATCTTCACCGAGAAAGTTGCAGAATATTGCTTCTATCCAGTAAAGTGTTAGAATAACTGTTCCTTTCCAGAAGGAAACTGCCTACTGAGGTGGAAACTCTAAATTTAAAACTTCTTAGACTAACAGAATCTGGCTCTTGCACTTCCTCTTGTCTGAATACTATAATCACTTTTTTGTTACAGAAAAACTGGGTAGCAACACCTCTTCTGGTCATGTTTTAAAGGGCAAGCTGTAGCTGTGACCAGTTACTTTAGATGGTACCCGGTATTTCGCTGGAGAGAATCCTTGTCTTTGGTTTCAGATACATTGAGAGGTCTCTTGGAGTTGGCCTAAAGAGCTCAAAGCAGGCTGGAATTTCAGTAGCTGGGATTTCTAAGTAGCTTCTTGCTCAACGTGTGGTTTCTCACTGCCTTTCTGAGGTGTGTGACTCTTCTCAGTCATCATATAAAGAACAGAAGGAACCTAATCCTGTGTCCTTAATTCAACAAATTAGATGGTGCAATGCCTACTTCATATCATTCTAAGTTTCTTTTATTCAAATTACTCTTTAGCTGTGGAAAGAAGTATATTAAATCATCTGTGAACAAAAACTCTATGAAGCTGTTGGATCGTTAATGAGATAATCAGTACTCTGGGCTTTGCAATACTCCAGGCTTTGTAATTCTGACGGCAGTCTGTCTATGTCCATAAGTTTTCCTTGTAACTGTTCTCTAAGTATAGAACTAACAAGGACTTTTTTTTTTCTTTCCCTTCTCATGCTTCCATCTTTGTAAGATTTTTGCTTGCTTCATTGCGTATATTTATGCATAGAGTCTGACTGATAGGCAATAATATTACCCACTGGAACTAAAAAAAAAAAAACCCAGATCCCAGAAAAAAGCTGTTGAAATCTTAGTGGAATCACTGGTGCAAAGTTGGTACATTAACATCAGCTCTCCCTTGAAAATAAGTGAAGGTTGAATGCAAGTAATTCATCATTCAGATTCTTTATCTGGCGCTTGCAACCTTGAGATCATTTGCCTGTTCCCAACTAGACAGAATTCAAATCCAATTTGTAACAATAAACTATGACTTTGAATGGATCAATCACAATTGGTCCTCTTTGTTGCTTTAATTGAACCACCTTGTAATTATGGAAGTATTTATTTTTAATTATCAGTTCTCATTTGTTCTGAATGACTGTATTCTGCTTCATTCCTCCAAGAACAATTTAGAAATATCATATCAAAACCTCAATAGGTTCCGTTGTGGAAAAATAATAATGAATTTGAGAAGTGAATAAAGGATAATGATCATCCCAGAGATATAGCTGTTAAAATATCATGGAAAATTATATTTCCAAAGTAAAGCATTACTTTTCACCCTTTAATAGAAGTGTCACTATCACATCATGAATATCGCTAATGGTATTAATACACCAAGGCTCTCCCTCAGCTTTATCTGTCCTTCTGAGCTTAGACAGTCAAATGCACTGCTCTATTCCTAACCTGACGTCAAAGCTCTCTTATTCTTCTGAATATATAGATCAGCGACTATTCCAGAAATGAGTCAGTTACCTGTTTCATTTAAGTTCCCCTAACATTTTTACTGCTAGTTTAATGAAAAGAGAGAAATAGGCTGGTTGGGCACTGCAATAAAATTCCAAGGTTGTCTGAGCTTAACTAAATTTACAGTATGGAAAACTTGTCTTGGCTTTTACCACAGCTCAGAATATGTTCCTGACTAACCACTTTTGAAGCAAAGAAAGAAGTCTGTCTAGAAGAAACAACATTTCCCAAAGGTGGATGTAGTGATATACACACCTCCTCCACCTCCATTTTTGTTGAAATGCCTGTTGCTAGGCAGAATAGTTCATTCCTCTGAAAGGTGTTCACAATGAATAGACTAATATAAATATTTTCAGATGTTCTGTGCTAAGCAGTGTCTTTTCCATGGTCATTTAAGAGGCTATCGTCTGTGTCAGAGCATCCAGTTTCCCAAAGCTGTATGGTGATGCCCATTAGCTGCTTGGTTACACTGACAACATCAGTAATGCAGTGCTGGGGGAGGCATGGGCACCAGCAGTTGCAGTGCTCTGGCTGTTCAAGTGCATCTACTTGTCACTGGTATAAATGAGACATCAGGAGTCACCATATGAAATATTAGAAGGACCAGTATGGGAGGAAAAAATACTGCTGTGTTGTTCTGTCATCCAATTTGCTGCCTGTGGAAATGGCCAGAACACCTCTGTGAAGTTTCAGTATCTTACACCTGACTGTTCCACTGCTTTCATCAAAACAGTGGAACAGTAAACTCATTGTGACTCAGTACTCATCCACGGTATTTCTTTGCTTATTTGGGATTTTTGGGGACGAGACACTTTACAACATACATTCATTCACTACAAGACTGACTTGTTTATTTTTTATTTGTTTTCACAGGGATGTAAATTAAAGCAAAGCTGTGGTTTTAGTAATGCTCCAAAGTTCCTCATTGTGGCCACTCTGAAATAGGCTGACCTTCAGGGAGGTAATTCTCCTTCTGAGAGCATCTCGATGATCATTGTGGGTCCCTTCCAACTCGAGATGTTCTATGATTCTATGATCACTCAGGACTACCTCTTTGCTTTCTCTCTGTCACAGTTAAGTGCACAAATAACTCTCCTTGTATCGTCTGAGCTGAGGAAGCGGTCCTCTTTCTGGTAAAGTTGCACATCAGGAAAACATTTCTTGACAGTCATGGTAATTATTTGCCAATGATAAGACTGTGAAGGCATTTGATTCACTGTCACTAAAGGTCTCCAAGAGTAGATTATATATGAAGAATGAGAGACAAACATAGATACAATCCCTTTTCTGCAGAGGGCAGAGGGAGATGATCCAAGTCCATCAGGTCTTTTCCGTTGCTGTTACGTATAATTAATTCAGGAAAATAATTTTCCTCCCCTCTACAGCTAACTTGTTTTCTGGGGGCCCTGTGTTTCCCTTTCTCTCGCTTAGATCATTAACTGTTTGTTTTCCTTTCCCTATGTACATGTTTAAATTCCATTGATGCTAATGGAAAATACATGTGCAGGGGATAATAAACATCTAAATATTTGGATTCTGCTAACACGCCTCCCTAGGGCATAACAGTAAAAGTGTTATAGGAAAATACATTTGTGCAGTAGCACCAGAAGCACAGCAGGAGCAAATCTGACATGTCTCCTTTTTCCCACCGCAGCGAGACAAAGAAGCAGTAGAACGAGTCTTTTGGTTCTCTTCAGATAAATCCGTTCACAGAAAAAGAAATAAAAATTTTAGTATTACTCCAGCAACTGTGTTTGAGGAAAGTGGCTTAGTTCTGCCTAGCAGGGATAGGCATGACATTAATGTATTTGTTAGCTTCTTGGAAGGAGGGAAAGGCTCTTCATTAGAAGCCTGGCAGAACTAGCATGCAGAAAGTAGTGGATGCAAGCACCTTACTGAGGCAACTAAATTAGGAACATGGTCACTTTTTGCTTCATCTGTCATCAGTGATGAATGTGATAATCATGACTTCAGGGCACCTGAGGTCACAGGTGAGAAGAGTCCTGTTTGGGGGGGCGGGTGTCTTAAAAGCTATTAACAAATGTATGGTTTGTTGTTTCTCTATATAGCATAATTCTGCTACTGTACTACAACACTTAAATGGTATCACTGATACTTCAAATTTTGGCCCTGTTTTTCTACATTTATTGCACTAAGACTGGAAGAGACCATCTACATCAGCAAGTCCAGACCTTAACAACTGTACGAAACCATGCATGAGGTGGCTTAGTTAGGAAGATCTTGTTCTGTATGTCTCTGCAAACCCCTCTCCAGCACCCTATGGGCAGATGCTGAAGATCTGTAGTATGAGAGCAAAAGCTGCAATGACAAAAAGTGGCACAAAAAGTGGAGACCGAGTGGAGACTGCCACTGCCTGAGAAGGTGCTGGGACTCATTAAACCCTCTAGATGATCCTAGATAGGAAATCATGACCCATGCTGCAGAGAGGTAAAAAACAAGCACACAACAGTCCTTGCTAATATGATCCAGGGAATCAAATACCCAGCCAAATCTGGTGATCTGAGTGTGTAAGCAAGCTACACAAATTTTCCTGTACAACTTGACCACTGGAGACAATGCGATGTTCCAGGGACACCAGAGCAACCTGCCTAGCTCTGGCCAATCTTCTGCATCTTGGGAGAAGGTGCATGTGTCCTCACACCCTTCATCACTGTCTCTGAAGCCAAATCAGGGGATCAGCAGAGCCCAGAAGTATGGAAATAGGAGAGTATAAATAAAGTGAGAGAAAGCCAGTCTGTTTTCAGACTCCTGTGCATACAGCAAAACACCAGATAGCCCAGGTTTCATCAGGGAAGCCAACCCAAAGGCAGATGCGTTCCTGCCCTGTGGGTTACTTGGGAAAAGGGTTTGCGTATATATGTCAGGGGAGTGAAGGGGATTTGTCAGGGCAGGGAGGCATATGGCAGCATTCTGCTACACTAATCTCCCAATGGGGGTGGTGGCCATTAAGGAGCCTACACCGCTCAGATCCATCTGGCAGCTGCTCCTGAGTGCCCTCAGGCCCTCCAGTCCACACCAGCCGACGTAGAGCGTGGAAGAAATGCGCCAAGCCTTCGGCACCGCCATCCCGCTGCCTCCACCAGGCCGTGCTCGGGCAGAGAGAAGAGGGGAGCCCAGCCCTCCGTCCCTCACCGTGTATGGTGGAACAGAAATCATTATTTCTTTTTTAGAAATCTTGTAGGACTGCATTTTTTTCTGGGGAAATTCAAGCTAGCATGAACGTACATTTGTAGCAGCATGTAGCACATTTGTTTTGTATCCACTGAAGCCTCTGGGGTACCTGGCTGAGTGAGGAACAAACCCTTTTCTTTAAATCCAGGGATCCTTTACATGGCCAAAGCTCTAACTACCAATATGCCTGTCTCCCCTAGGGCTAGCTACTGGCAGCAAAACTATAAAAACAAGGGAACTTTTCACTCCCTTTTATCATTTCCCTAACCCCACCCTCCCGCAAACCAGCCAGTGGGGAGAGGAAAGTCCTGACACTCCTTTTCCTGAAGAGACAAAAACACGAGTAGGAAATAGCTGGGCAACTTTGTGCCCCGTTGGCAACTGTAATTCCCCAGAATACACATGGTTATTGTAGTGATGATAAGCAAGCTACAAATGTTCATGTTTCACATTTTTATTTTTTATTAAATTTGTAGATATTTTTTTCCCCTAGCAATACAACAGATGTGTGAAATTGGGAACAAACTGACTGAAAATTGCAGAACACTTTTGTCGGCAAGGACATTCAGACAGCTACAGAAATGATAAACAGCTTTCTGGACAACATTATTTAAATCCCTTCGGCAGTGTACCATTTCTTTTGAAGAAGGGTCACAGGATTCCTTGAGTGAGCTAAGGTGCTATTGCAACTATCATTACTGTTATGAACTTGCATGCCTTCAAAACATTCTCAGTGGCATTTAAAGTGTATCCCACATAATCTGAGACATAGTCAACCTTCAGAAAATGATAAATAGTAGTGAATGCAATTGCAAAGCAAGAAAAAAGGCAGGGGAAAAAGAGCATATTTTAATATTCATGGTCAGATTCCTAATGATTAAAAAGGGGTAATTTCCAGTTTTCTCTCCAGTGGTCTCTTCAGTCTGTGTTTTAAAAAACCATATACTTTAAAAAATGAAACAATAGCTTGACAGTGCTCACCTAGAAGCTGTGCCTTGTTTTCTTGAAATAGAAGCTCAGTATTTTATGGGGTAAGAACTAGAGGCAAACAGGAAGCCTGTATACAGGCTACTTGACCCAGTACGTCCATAAAGACTAAAGATATAGCCGGTTATTTATTTCTCCTGAAAAAGTTCACTGCTAAAGCAAGCAAATTAGAAACACTTTTTGTTAGTATTTTCTAGTAAAAAACCCAATACCTGTTCCACATCCTTCCACAAAACCTTCACTGTTTTTTTGACAAAGACACTTCTTGGTTGTGGGAGAGAGAATTAAGAGGGTAGGAAAAGATTGGCAAAAGGTAAATAAAAGTCAGATAAATTGGGTGCTTTTTACACAGAAAACAAGATTTTGTCAAAATATTTCCCTTCTTCCCCAAATAGCATCTATGGCAAGTTTTGAGCCTTCCTAGTTATAAGACGTAGACGACAAACTGCTTGTGCACATGGATCCCTCTTCCAAGTTGCTCTTGTTGTTTAGTGTAATTCTTTCTGGCTTTTAGCAAGCATAATCTCCTTTAATTGTGAGCCTTTCTTAATGAAGACTATTCTTGAAACTGTCATTTAAAATAAGTCATTAATTGTTTTCCACCCCCCATTGAATATAATAGGAACCTATACCATTAATTCTATCACTGTTAAATCCCCACATTGCCAGATGCTGAAGCAGAATGGGACTATGGATTACAAAACATATGGATTTATTTACACTAGGTAACTTCTTTATTAAAATATCTTAACACAGTCATTACAGAGACTTCTTTCCCAAGCCCCTGCTGTCACACTCCACTCTGCTCAGGAACACACACCACATCTGCTTTTCACATATGCTCTCCAGCCCCAGTCCACCCACATGGGCCCCATTCACAGCAGTATGTGCCCCTCCTCCCCAACCTCAGATGCAGATGCACAATGGGGCTGTAGCACTAACAGAAGTACGGTGGGTTCAAACTGGCCTTGGCTGGCTTGGAGAATATGCTTAGACCGTCCCTGTTCCCGCATAGCGGGTCTTCAGTGATAGACTCTCTGGCTCACACTGACTATGTAGGGTCTTCTGTGATAGTAGCGCTCCCCAGAAGCAATGCAGCTTACCCAGCATAAAACTGCTGAGGCAGATTTTTCACTGGCGAGCCCATGACTAGGGGTTTCTAACCCATTAAAAAAAAATTAAGAAAACAATCCCACACCTTCCTCTCTCCTTTCCTTCAAGCCGCAAGTGCCGGAACTGTAGACTAATGTTAAATGCAGTCCCTTGCTACTGGGGAGTGAGAAAAGAGAAAGACCTTGGAATGAACTGCCTGTTTCTCTTTCTTTGAAAACTGTTCAGACACCTTTCTGAGCAGTGTAAGAAAGATGCCTGCTGGAACAGATAGATGGATTATTCTGAAGCTTTCAGTTTGTGTTTGGTTTGCCTAGATCTGATTTTCTAGCTGCAAGAACAGGCGTGCCCTTCCCCTCCCTATGTAGTTTGTTCTAATTCTGCAAATAGATAACTAGTAAAAAGTGGAAAATATTCTTAAAATGTAGACTCTTTGTTTCCTACCTGTCTCCTCTTTCCTTAGTTACAGACTGCCTTTTCCCTACGGACAGCATGATTTTGCCTGACTTTCAAATTCTTCACCCCTTCAGTGATTTTTTTAGTTTCTGGGTTATCATTTTTGAGCCAAAAATGTGTGACCTCTTTTTTTATTAGCAGAAAACACATATTCTAACAAAGGACTTTTGAAACTGCATCCATAGCAACCAAGGATTCTTTATAAAATCGGATGTTTAAGATCTCCTCATTGCTTCACAATGTGTTGCAGACCACAGCCCCCATTCTAATGAACTACATTTACAGTGCACACCTCGCCCCCATAACCCCCACATTAAAATGCTAAAGATGTAAAGTAATGAACTCTACAATTAGGAAAGAGACAATTAAAGCTTTTTACTAGGGCCATTCTATTTTTTCTCCCCATCTTTACCGTCTTCTCATTGGCACCAACTTCCCAATACCAGTCCCATCTTCATATCTGAGCTGTCAGTACGAATTGCTTCTCCCTAGTGCACCTCTTTTGAATCCCTTCAGTCCAGACATTTCCCCAGGTTTAGCACACATCCTTTCTCATTTTCTATTCTCGAACTCTCCACTTAACCTCAACCCAGTCCTCAAGCCTTCTCCCACCTGGTTCCCAGCCCCACCTAGGATTCAAGCCAGGTTCTATTCCTTTCTCTATTCCCAATCTAGACCTTGACCCTCATCTAACTCCTTTTTTAACTCCTTGCTCAGTCTTAATTTTCTCTGTCCCACCACCTCTTGACTCCTGCTCCCATCCTCTGCCTTTTCTTGTCTGGGTTCACAAGCCCTTTTGCCCTCCTGCCTCATCTTCTTTGTCCGCTCAATTCCAGTTGTCCAGATGGGAAGTTATTCCAGCCTAATTCCTCCTAACCTGAGTTCTGTCTTCCCTTGTTGATCTGTCTATCAAATGATCCCATTTGCTCTAACAGGCTCTTCATTCTGGCATCTTCTTACTTAAGCAGTTCTTTTGTTTTATCAATTAAGTTTACTATTGCTTGAAATATTGGAATATTCTTATTAATTTTTTATCTTTTATGATATCACCAGCATGCATTCCAATACAGTTTTACTTACAAATGCCTGGTAGATGGCAGCTACTTCCTTACTGTCTAATAAATAGAAAATGTATTCAATTATTTTATATTCAAAATCTATCAGGGCAGGAAGAAGACAGGAGCATCAGCAACCATGAGCAGTGAGTGGAACTATCTTCCAAATACAGGCATTACAGGCAAGTAATTAAACTTCAATAGTGTGGATATTTCTTCTCTCTCCATTCCCCTTACTCTTCTGATATGGACCACTAAGGCTTAGTTTCATAATGTTTATTTGGGGGTGGGGAAGTGTTCTTTTTATGTACTCCTGTTACCACATCTTGGCAGAGTTGAGCACCGAACATATATAGAAACAGTGATGGTGTGCTTCAAATAGGAACATTTAAGAGAATCAAACGGGGCTTAAACAAGAAAGTAGGTATTAATGATGTGGGTCTTTGCAAACCCTACCAACACGATGAAATAAGTGGAACTAATACTAATGAATTATTACAAAATAAATGTGCTTTACATACATCAAAACAAAGCTTTGCAGAACACACAGGTAATATCAATAAATTGCCAACAGTAGCAGTGTCCAAAAATATTGACTGAGAATTAGAATTAACATCTAACACAGACCAGATGTTAGCTCACAAGAGCATTGGACATATTAACATCAATAGGCTTCCGCATGGAACGGTAACCATTTTTCATTAACAACAAAGTAAGTTGTCACTGAGCTGTGCTTATGGTGCTAACTGATACTTCCATGTTGGGCCTTCTTCATAGGGGGTTAAAGCAGGATACAGGATACAACAGATTTCCAGAGGAAATTAATTAATTCAAACCATTTACAGCATGTTGACGAGGTTAGGTTTACAATGCGGTCACTCAGCTTAGATAAAAGCACACACAGGTTTGGCTGATCCCAGGATTTAGGAAGGGAGGGAGGAAAAACAAGAATTAAATACCTTCTAATGCCAACAGTTTTCCTTTTTTTTTTTCCCCATAGCAAATAAACACATTGTTCTTCTCCATGCACACATAGTTGAATATTACCAAGTTTTGGAGTAGCTTTTGCAAATCTTCTTGAGAATATTTGGCTCAAAATGTCCTAAATTATACTGTAAGGAAATGACAGGTACTTACATAATTCCAAAAAGATTTAAATCTTCAAATTTTGAAGATCATAATCTTTGATTTCTGCTTCCTGCATTTGACTCCTTAGGCAAACCTCAGTGAAGACAATCTCATGTCATATGTAAAGTCATTTCAGCTGACAGAAAGAAGACAGCATTAGCTGTACCATCACGTGACCTTTTCCAGATTAAGATAGCTAATGAGAGTGCTCTAAGGATGGAAGAGGATTTTCCTTTTCAGTATCTTAGAGATCTTTCAAAGGGATGTTTTGGCTTTTTTTTGATGGCAGAAACAGAAATTAACAGTGTTCCCTGAATGCTACATGCTGCCTGAACAGTCATCAATCCCTCTAAAAAAAACCCCACGTGTACAAGAAGGTGCCCATTCAGCCATTTTGATTCTCTGAAAGATGCCTTTGGTACGTCTTCTCTCAGTCCAGTGTTACACATGTCTAGGACATCACCTGAGCAGTGGCTACAAAGCCACACTGGCACAGTTAAAAATTATTGTTTCTTTTCTCTTTTTGTCTGTGAGAGCTTTGGACTGGATTTACTCGGATTTACTCACAGTAACAAAGCTTTTAACTTTTTTTCCTCTCCACTTTTTTTCCTCACATGATTTTATTTCTGTCTTTGTGCCGGTCTAAATAACAAACTATATATCTCTGCATCCATATAGCTGAGTTGTTTTCCATTACTTTGGCACTTAAACAAATATCAATAGTGAAATAATTACTGAAGTTTTTAGAGACCATGTTCAAACTGGAGAAATGGACTTTTGGGTGAGGGAAAATTCGTGAATGAGGAATTTTTCTGAGTGTCAAATAAAAGCTGTTAAGAAGTGAAGTTTTGTGACATTCCGAGCTCTTCATCTCCCAGCCAAACTGGAGATGTCTTTATTCACAGAAATCACTTTCTTCTTCCTAGAATTCTGCTGCTGGGGTACAGGGAGTGAAGAACTGATCCACTTTGATCATTTTGGCATGAATCCTAGGAACTGGTGAGCTTGCATGAATCCATAGCACCAGAGTCATGAAAAAAAAAGACCACTGTTTAAAGCTGCAAGACTCCAGTCATTGTTTCTGCAATGAAACTTAGAGACCATGAGGTGCAGTATGCCAGTCTGGATGGATATAATGCAATTGCTGACTGTCAGATCTAATTAGAAGAAACATGGTTCCCTGGGAAGCTATAGGGGATGGAAAAGAAAAGAGGAAAGACGTTTTTGAAGCTGACTACAGCTGGTTGCTCTTTAGAGTCTGATGGTCTCTATTTAAGGCAGAGGGTCTACCTCCATGAAGTGTCCTGCTGCAGTCTGGTACCAGCATGCTGTCCTGAGAGTGACTGAAGAATAACTACAGTAGTGAAAGAGCAAGAGGTCATGAGATGCAGTGCGGAACTCCAAAGAGGTAATGAAAGACAGAATTATTTAGTAGTTGCGTCCTGAGAGAGTTGAAGTGATCCATGTGGTTACTGGACTTGACATCCCATGAGATCCTGCCAGCACTCTAAACCCAAGATGCTATGGAAAGATTGTGAGGCTCATCTGGCCCAGTGGCTACTGCTTCATGCTGCTGCTCATCCATGTAGGAACTCATGATAGTGCCAGGAATAATACTGAATAGACGAGAAGCCATCTGAGCTGGACTCAGATGATATTTTGGTTAGACCTTCTGGGAGAGGGTAAAAGTCTGGGGAGAGCACAGATGTATCCTGAAGATGAAGCCACTGCCGAACATATGGTGTCATTGGGAGGGTTTCAGACTTCTTACAGTTATATCCAACTTGTGATGAATGGGGAAAGTGGTGAAGCTACTATTACATGGCAGTTCCACACTTGGTGAGTGTTTTAGCAGTGGTTCATAGTCAATCTGGAAGGATATCATAGAATCATAGAATCATTAAGGTTGGAAAAGACCTCTAAGATCATCAAGTCCAACCGTCAACTAACACCACCATGACTCCTAAACTAGCCCCTGGAGTGCCATGTCTACACCTTTTTTGAACGCCTCCAGGGATGACAACTCCACCACCTCTCTGGGCAGCCTGTTCCAATGCTTAATCACTCTTTCAGTAAAGAAATTCTTCCTGATGTCCAATCTAAACCTCCCCTGATGCAACTTGAGGCCATTTCCTCTTGTCCTATCACTAGTTTCTTGGGAGAAGAGTCCAACACCCGCTTCACTACAACCTCCCTTCAGGTAGTTGTAGAGAGCGATAAGGTCTCCCCTCAGCCTCCTCTTCTCCAAACTAAACANTTCAGCCGGCTGTCGACCAGCACCCCCAGGTCCTTTTCTGCCGGGCAGCTCTCCAGCCACTCTTCCCCAAGCCTGTAGCATTGCATGGGGTTGTTGTGACCAAAGTGCAGGACCCGGCACTTGGCCTTGTTAAACCTCATACAATTGGCCTCGGCCCATCGATCCAGCCTATCCAGATCCCTCTGTTTTGGACTAAAGGGACTGTCCTGGATTAGAAACTATGCAAAGTTTTTGTGATAATTGGAAGGAAAAAATGAAGTAATTTTATTAATGTTGCAAATGACACAAACTGAGAAAGCTTTAAGTACACTGTAGAAGAGAATTCAAGTTCAAAATTACTTCAGAAAAATAAGAGAATCATAGAATTATTTGAGTTGAAAGAGGTTTAAGGAGGTCACCTCTCCAGCCTCTGGCTCATTGCGGGGTTAACTATAACATTAGATCAAGCTAATCAGGGCCTTTCAAAATCTACATGCAGAAAAAAGATGCATTCTACAAGGACACACACAAAAATCTTCTCTGCAAAGAGAAAAACTGAAAAACATCTGGCTAAACAAAAAGATCTGAGAGTTACTGTGGCTCACAAGCTGGACATGAGTCAAGAATGTTATGCTTTTCTGAAAAAAGTAAATAGGAGCGTTATCTCTAATTCAGCTGAAATATTTGCTGTATTTGGCACTAGTAAGGTGTCAGCTGGAGTACTAATGTCTGATTGTGTGTACAGTTCAAGAGGCATGTGGACCAACTGAATAATGTATTGTGGTTACAACAAGGGTTTCCAATTAGCACAAGGGAGATTAGATCAGATGACAGGAAAAACCTCCTAACAGAAGGGTTAGTGCAGCATTGGAATACATTGCCTGGGCAGGTTGTGAAGTTTCCGTCACTGCAGGTTATTGAAAAACAAGTTGGACAAGAACTGGTCAGGAATGACATAGAAATATCTGACCTTCTCTTTGGGCATAGGAAGGGAAGAGATGGTCAGTTAAGGTCTCCTCCAGGCCTCCTCCTATCTGTAATTTCTAAATTTGTCATTCAGATTTAGTGAAGAATTAAACTCTGTGACTCTGAATTGTTTAGGTGTATCCCTTGGAGGCAACAACCCGGTTATTTCTTTCTGATCTGGATACAGTTGCTGCTCATACCTGAATGGTGCCTGTTCTGCTTAAGTTCTAATGAGCTGGATTTGACAAGATCCATTATCCAAAATATTTCAGCTCACAGCTGCTTATTTTAGAAGATACAAAGTGCTAATGTGAGCATCTCTGCAAGCAAATTAAAGTGGGAATAATAACTTCTGCAAAAGGGGCAGTAACAACCAGCTGAATGCGGGCTAGTACATAGCAACCTTTTTTATGAGCATACCTGTTTGTGTAGTGCACATCTGTACACACTCTTAGTGATTCCTTGCAGCTTTTATGTACACTTCAGCACACTGGGACAAAGTAATTTGGTATCCTGTGGTGAAAAAAGTACTCATCCTTTTCCAACAGTGGGCACTTTTTGCTTCAGTAAAAATCAAACATCAAAGTATTATAACATTCAGTGCATAAGAACTAGAATTAGACCTGAAATAAATACACAAAAAATGCAGCAGGTTTACAAGACAAAGTAAAGTTTTTCTTTCTGGAATATGGAATCTCGAGTTCTTTTTCTTGCTTACTTTCCTTTAAATAAACTTCTTGTGAAGAAACGATGCTTCCCAGCAGCTGGCATGGCACTTTGAGAACTGGGAATTTGGGGTCCTCTTCTAGGCACAGTAGTTGACTTAATCTGGGATTTGGGCCAAGTGACCTAATATCTTTTTGCCTTTTCCACAGCTTTTAAATCTTTAATATGCCTTATTCTTTCAGAGAAAGGATGATAGGAGTTATCTGAGAAAGCAGATGTTGCTTCTGCTGTTTTCCTGCTCACACGCAGCACTGAGTACCACTGCTTGCTAAAATCCTAATTTCAGTTAGTGCCATCCACCATCTCCAGCCATATTACTAGCCCAGTCTTCGAGATCACTACTAAAGCAATTTTGTTATTTGTTTAGACCTTGTCCTCAATGAGATGAATATAAGTGAAATTCATATTCCTTCCACTGATTTCAGCTCATTCACCATTTAGTTTCTGTGACCTCAAGCCACCTGTATGTATAGACTGAATTTAGAATATACTTGGAGAAACAAAAGACAACTGGAAAGAAAAAGAAAGAGAAACTCAGTGTAGGAGGCAGTGATATAAATGAGACTCTGCTAATACACGACTAATGACTATTTTTATTGTTGTTATATTATCTTAATTGTTATTGAAATTATTAATAACACTTCATGGCTATTAGTCTTAAAACCTGTAACCAGACCTGGAAAACATACTGTCTGACAGTAGCAATGAAAGAACCTTTACTTCTGTTTTATTAAAGTGACTGTTTGTTAAAAGATAGTCTTAAAATGGTTTCTACAGTAATAAATAACTGACGTGAGTTTCCTGAGTTTATTCATTTTTATGAAAAGTAACTTTAATCCTCATTAAACATAAATAAGCAAAACAATGTTGACAAAAATTATCTTAAACAAAACACATAGAATCATTTACATGACATACTGCAGATGTTAAAACTTACAATGTAGTCTATTCAACTTTAAAGAGGTTGAGTACTACTTTTCTCAGAAACAAAGATGGAACAAATAGAAATATGGGACAAGCCAGAAAGCAAACAAACAAAACCAACCTAAGCATCTCTCCTTTCTCTTTTGTATTATGGTGAAATCTAAATATGAAGAAGCTCCACCTGACATCCAAATCCACTATAGCCCAACTATAAATGGAAAACAGTACTTTTACAATGAAAAATAATGCTAAAGTATATTAACAGCTTTTCAGAATAACAGTGACCAAGGAATGCATGCATTTAATATAATGAAAGTAAACGTATTACCAGTGTTCATACTTATAAAAGTTTTCTGAAAACTTCCCACTTACATGAACAAGCAGAATTTCTTTTGTTAATGCCTTCTGTGTCTTTGGGCATAAGGCTGGAAAAACTTAGTGGGTCGTAAAGCCCTGTTCCCTGTTGTTATAGGCGACTGAAACCCGTTTACAAATGTTGCAAGAGTCATTATAAAATGGGCTAAGTTTTCTCACCCTCCTCTTGCAGCTTGAAAGCTGTTCCTGATATTAGAAATCTCCTGACTTGCAGTTTAAAAGTATTCATGACCATTTTGCAACTTTTTATTACTGTGCCAACAGTATCTTTTAGCTTGGTAGCTCTTTTTTCTCCCTGATGGTTTTTGCCATATGTGTTTACAGGTATTTGTGATTTTTCATATATATTATTTCCACTTTCATTTTACAAATCTGTATAGAGGTTATTCTCCAAGTTTGTTCTAGTTTAAATTTGCAGTTCTTGAACATGGACTGGATCCAGTATTTCAGAGGAGAATTTTCTAGCACCTTATATAATGACATCAACACGTCTCTATTTCTATTACTTTGCCTGAAGTGCGCTACGATTATTTGTGCCTGCTTATAGTCATGTGACACTACTTGATTGAATAAGGATATTCAGGTATTTTTTTGCCTTCTGCTATTTCAAGTTGATGAAAACTTATTTTATAAAGAATTGTTTTTAGAACGTAACTTTTGATGATTAAATTACATCCCACCTCTTGTTCTTCTCTGGACCGTCTGAAGTGACTGACAGAAATGACAGAGGTGGTGGACGGACATTAAGGGATGTCCCTTACTCATATGCCTGGGGTAATCCAGTCAACCAACGTGCCCTCAGTGATGGAGGTGCCTTAGATAACTGAGCTGACCCATGTAACACAGATTTCCTCCTTGCTGTGTCATGAAGAACCACCTAGTACAAAAATCTGTGGTTTTCATAGGTAGGCCTGTTAGTGATGCACACAAACTATTTTTATGCAGAATAAATAAAATTAGTCACAGAATGGGACCTTGAGAAACTATGTTACAAATCTCATTTAATCCTAAAAGTTTTAAGCAGTATTTCTTTCTCTTCCAGCCAGTCCGGCTTTGTCCACCTTCAATTCTCCTAACAACATGTGTTCTGTTCTCCCATTATAATTTCAAGTATGACACCATACAGAAGGTTTGTTTCCTCACTTTAGACATATCCTGAAAATTGTGTTCTTTTTGTTCCTTGAGGACAAGGGTAATTGTTTGAGATCTCTAGTGTGGGAGACATAGCAGCTAGTTTTAGTTATCTAGGATGCAGACATTTATGTCTCAGTTAGTCATCTTTACTCCCTTCATAGTCACTGGGAAGAAATTGGCACACTTATTGTGTTTAATCTCAGTATAAACCAGACTTAAAATAGACCAGATGAGCCATACCCATGACAAGCTCAAAGAGAATGACTAGACCAAGTGTAGATGTCTCCTTTTTATGTTTAAAGCTAGTGGGGATAACTCTTACTGTACACATTTAGGCTCTCTTAGGCATCTATAAAGGCAGAGTTTTCCCAAACTGCTCTTCTGAGTAGTCTCCTAAATTCCTCCAAAACAATGCCTTAAAGATAGTTTTATAGTACTGGGTAATGGTGCTATTGGAGACAATGATTAAGAAAAAAATCCTGGACAAATTCAAGGTGGTCATGGACTACAAAATTATTTCCATAATTAATTCTATGCTTGGTTTAAGGGTAGAATAGGCTGTCCTTACACACAACTCAACTGACTTATATACTCAACTGACATATTAATAATATATAGGTTTATATGTGTAAGTATATAAAACAGGAGAGTATTAGCTGATATCTCCAAATCAATGAAGATGAAAGAGACGAAGACAAAGCCACACTCATAAATGAATTTTGTAAGTCTCCTGAAATTGACAGATTTACATTAACATAAAATGTGTGTAGTAGATCAGATTAGCTCTTCTGTCAATAATAGCATGCTATGTGATGATTATCGAATAATTTATCATCAGGTTGTACTGTGCAGTTACAAGTAAAAGAGAGGAAGTTTGGGAATTATGAAGAACAATTAAGGATTTGTATACAATAAAGCTGTGGTTTTTCAAAGGTTGTAGAACGAATTAAATAAATAATTATAAATTGAATTTTGCAAATATATCAGATTAAGCTATGACCTTCTTAGATATTGATTTCACAGCTTTTAGAACTTAATCTGGCTGACATTCTGGAGATATATTTTTGCATGTTCTTATGGGATGACAAGACAATATAGAAAACAGACTGAAAGAGATATACACAGGACTGCACATACACCTGTGAGTATGGAGCATAGGAATCTTATATGTTCCATTATGCTTGTAGGAACTAGTTGGTAGCTGATCCATTTTTCAACCATTATTGAAATGGCTGATATTGTATTCACTAGTGCTCCATCTGTTCTGGATTTCTGTGTTCTAAGAAAATGATCTTTTCCACTTTCCATAACATGTTTCAGCTTTGTGAGCTAACCACACCCTATCTTTTTTGTGCTGAAGCAATGAATAAATTTTTTATTATTATTTTTATTGATCTTACTTTGAATTTTCCAGAAGTAAAGTGGGTAAAGTTCTTAAAGCGTTCTTTGCATGGGAAGCTTTTCATGGCAGAAATATTTTACTTCTTTGACATAGTGCATCTGTTATGCAACACAGTATTAATACTCTTAATTCTGCCTGATTTTTTGTTAAAGAAGAACTGCTTTTTGGAACAGTATGACTACTGTTGCATTCTTTTACACCAGAGTAGAAAAATGTCATGTACATAGATTAAATGAGTGTTATCCATTCCCAGCCACAGAACAGAGAGATGCTGTCTTTTACCGACTTTAGAAGTTTGCATCTGAGACCTGGCTTTTCTTTGAAGCAGGAAAAAGAAACTAACAAACAGTTAAAAAAATATATATAACACTCAGTTTCCAGCCCTTGCTCACTACTACGTATATGAAGTTACAGGAAGCAGATAAAATCCCTTCTTCAAACAGACTTTTAAATGCAAATTTTAAATTCTAAATTATCTTATAATTTGGGAATCAGTGCCATCCCAGCAGGTGGGAAGGATTTAGGCATCACTGGAATGCTGAAGATGAAACTTTCCAGACATGTTACTGTCAGGTAGATTAATATTTGACCTGAAACCTTCACAGAGCTTATTTCACTTCCTGCAAACCTTGTAGTATCAGTGATTATGCTGAGATAGCTTAACCTGAGATGTCAGTGGCTGATCTGTTGAAGTGAAAGCTCTCTGGGAAAAAAAAACAAAACAAACTCCCTTTTCAAAGCAGCTAGTGTATCTTGCCTGGAAAACAGATTTAGGGAAGGAAATTAAGTAATTTATCTTGAATATAGATTTTGATAGCTACCTCAGAGTGAACATGGAAAACTTAGACATCATCAGAGATATAATGAACTCTGGGCTTCCATAGTGTTTACTGCTTCACAAGAGTTTGCTCAGGAAACATACCAGAAACACTAAAATTTGTTCAACACTGACAGAAAATTCAGACTCTGTTTAACTTACAAAGGGGAAGAAGACTGTGGCCTGCCTATGCCCTGTTTCTTTTTCTATGGAGTAGAAGAACTAAAATATATTGAGAGGTTTGCTCTTTTTTTCCTGTATCTTATGCATTTATCACATTCTCAAGGGGTATTCTTGTTTCATAAGGCCAAAATTCAATACCATATGTGGGTATGTATGTCTTATATTTCATTTCACATAATAAAGTATCTAAAACCTATTAAGGATGCCACATTAAAAGCCTCTTACATTATGGTTGTACTTGCTGATGACACTGCTCTTCAGCCTTCTTGGACTGAGGAAGTTAGGCTTTTACGTGTGATAAAGCATTTTGTATAATCACGGTGGGGTCACAATGAATGTTGGAACTAAATGAATATAACAATAGTCTAGCCTCTTCCTGCAATATGCTACTGTCATTTATTAGAGACAGTGGAATGGTCTTTTTCTCAGCGAAGATGTATTTGACCTTTCTTTCAAAAATGAAAGCAACATCTTGACAAAGATGTTATATGGAAGCAAATTCAGTTTGCCAGCAAAGTAGTCATTCTGAATTAAATTTTCTTTTCTTTTTGTCATTTTTTACTTAGGATATTCAATTAAACGTAACAGAGAGCAGCAATGCAGAATAGGATATGTTGATAACTGAAAGCTAGTCCAAAATATACTTTCAGTATCCTGCATTAAGTACTTAATTTTAATGTTTTAGCACTTTCTTAATAGAAAAGTTACAGTCTATTCAACTGGTCTTCCAGCCCTTTTACAAGAATGGCCATATATTTGAGAGAGATATATATAGCCATATATATGAGACCCAGAAACTACATCTACTAAAAGTAGTCAACTAAACAGCTCTGGGGTCCGTTCTCTGGACTGAGGCCAGCTGGCATAGTCTGGTCATGTCCACACTGTTGAACTCGCTTTGCTTTTAGAGCAGGGTAGCTTCATCCAGATGGCTTATCAGGAGTGACCCTTGTCATGTGGTAACCCCTAACTGTGCCTGGGAATCATTTGGAAGAGTTCCAGCTGACCAAAACTATGTGAGGGAGTATTCTAGCAATAAAGAAAATACAGATGACTGAGTCCCAGTGTATGTGCCTACGCTCTCACATGGCTTAGTGGGGAAATGTAGCTAAAAGGAAAGATATTTGTGAGAACAACTTTCAAATCTAACAGAGATTTCATTTAGAGATTTTCAGACTTTCAACAGGGACGAGAAAGGGAGTCTCCCTGTGGTGAGAGCTGTGACTCTCCATAAGTAATTTCAGCAAGTCAGGAACAAAATAATATCTGCTATTGTGTAAAGATTTTTAAAATTGTAGCTGATATGTCAGCACACATTACAGCTGCCCCTAAGAATTGCTGCATGACATTCCAAGTAGTGGAGCAGATACAAAGATTTATTTGAGGAGTCAGATCTTAAATATTTTCTTGTTACGATGAAACTATTCCTTTTCAGTGGGCCATCCAATTTATATCCTCCAAACAGGATATAATTATGATGTAAATGCTATATAGGCTTTATTCCAGCCTTTTGCACAATGACAAGAGTTACTTGCATTAAAAAAAAAATAAAAAATAAGAAAAGGAACAGAATTTCCTGTAAGCAAAGCAATGATCCCTTATTTCTTCTGATAAAAGTCCAAAAGAGTAGAATCAAATGACTACGATTAAAACTGGTCAGCTGCAGGAGCAAAGTCAACAGCTACCAACTGCTAGAATACATTTAACTCTTAAAACCTGTCACATGAGGAGAAAGGGGTCTAGTTACCTTGAACTGAATAAAGAGTGAGGTGATGGGGAACTTGGGAGCTTGCAGCAGCTCCTCCTAGACCAGCCTGGTTTGTTGTTTGTCCTTAGGCTGAAGTGACTTGGTAGCCGCTGTTGCAGATGGGCAGTCTCTCCCTCTTCCCTCTCTACCACTTCACCCCTTTCTACATTTGTGCCTACCTCCACTTTTGCTTAAAATGAATGCCACCACTTTTATTCAAACTAAATAAAAGGATTCAGGCCCACGCATTTTCCTTCATTGACTGACAGAGAATTAAATATTCACTGGTGGGAATAGTCTTGTTCTGACATGTGCAACAAAGGAGGTCTGACTATCTACTGTGCGACTTACAGCAGAGGAATATGGAATAACAGCATCGAACAAGTGGTAAAATTTATTATTCTGGATACAGAAAGTACTGAAGAAAAATCTCATAGTAAATATTTCTGATCTGGCAAGGGAACAAACACGGAACTTCAGTAGCAGGCTTTCTCTTTACCATCCATGATTTCATTTAAATTGTTTTCTAAATTTTTCAACATTGGGTGTTGTGCTGGTTTTGGCTGGGATAGAGTTAGTTTTCTACATAGTAGCTCACATGGGGCTATACTTTGGATTTGTACTGAAAACAGTGTTGATAACACAGGGATGTTTCTGTTATTGCTGAGCAATTCTTACACACAGTCAAGGCCTTTTCTGCTTCTCACACCACCCCACCAGTGAGTGGGCTGGGGGTGCACAAGAAGCTGGGAGGGGACACAGCTGGGACAGCTGACCCCAACTGACCAAAGGGATATTCCATATCATATGGCGTCATGCTCAGCAACAGAAGCTAGGGGAAGAAGAAGGAATTGGGGAACGTTTGGAGTGATGGTGTTTTGTCTTCCCAAGAAACAATTAAGCATGATGGAGCCCTGCTTTCCTGGAGATGGCTGAACACCTGCCTGCCGATGGGAAGTGGTGAATGAATTCCTTGTTTTGCTTTGCTTGTGTGTGTGGCTTTTGCTTTACCTATTAAACTGTCTTTATCTCAACCCACGAGTTTTCTCACTTTTACCCTTCCCATTCTCTCCCCCATCCCCACTGGTGGGGGAGTAAGCGAGTGGCTGTGTGGTGCTTAGTTGCCGGCTGGGGTTAAACCACAACAGGTGCCTAAATATAACTAAAACATCCACTTAGAAAGAAAAGGCAGTCTTGAAATTATATCTCCCATAGCAATATTAAAAATACCTGTGTTTAATCTGTGTCTCTCCTGGAAATATTACACTGACTTTTGAGTTTCTTTATGTCACAGTTCTTCCTTGCCACATTGAATTGGTAATGAAGAGAAAAAGATGAAATTTTCTTACATAATTGATCTATAAAAATCTGTTGGGATGAGAGCTCTTTGCTACAAAATGTTCATGGAAAGAATTCAATTTCTGTTGGTTTTTTTTTTTAAATAACAAAAAGAATAAGTAATTGTACTGCATGCACAGACAGATAACTACAGACAGATCTTTTGGCAACATCCAGAAGAAATTTTTGGTGACATCAAGTATTTTTCATTTTTGCTGGGAAGAAAAACAATCTTATTGGCTGTAACATATATAGGATAGGAAGTAGTATATCTGAAAATCAGGCAATGACTTTGGGTTAAATTTGACAGTCTAAATTTTGGCTACTGAGATTTGACAATAGGGGATCTGTAAGTCTCTTTTTATCAGTTTCTCCTGGAAAGCCAGGACCAAATGTGCAGATTGCCCATGAGCATAAGCAATAAGAAGGAAAGAAAATAACCACATGCAAAGAATGACAAATCTCACAAGTGGTAAAACTGTAATCTGTATTCAATTTTATGCATGATTCAGCTAAGTGACTTAGTGTGACAAGTACTACTGGTTAGAACCATCTGCCTGCACCAGCCTGTCTAATAAACGATAGGATGCAAAGAGCTGAAGACCAAAATAAAACAATTTGTAAGCTTCATGGGACTAACTCTGTTTCTGAGAAGAGTCCTTAATTAACCATGCACATACTTTTGACTGCCTCTCCTTTTATGCAATATAAGATTACATATTTGTTCTTCTCTCTCTCCCTCTCATTTTACACACACAAACACGCATACAGCGTGAGCCAAGGCACATGAAAGTTGTCTGGGCAATTGAAAAGGCTTTTTCAGATTAAATTACTTTATTCATAGATCAATGTGATTTTGCTTATGGATCCCTTTTACATTGACTTTTTCATTTTCTTTTATTACTTGAATAATGGCACAGGCCAAAGGGATGATCTTTGTGTGTGAAATTGCTCAAGTGAAGCAGTGCAAGGAAGGAAAATAGTAACTAAGGAGGAAACGAAGTTCATAATTATGAACTAGTGCTCTGATGCACAGCTTTGAGGACTGAATGGAACTTACATTGGAAAATGATTGTAGTTATAAACTAAGAAAAAGATTTTTAAATCAAATTGTAAAGGAATAAAAGTCTGTAAAAAGATACTCATACAGTCCCTATAATAGTTTTGCCTAATCCAAGAATGACCGTAAACAGAAATCCCAGTGAAAATTCATGACACTCAAGAAAGGAATTACTGGAAAGAAGTCTTTCTATGAAAAATGCACATTTAGTATTATGTCATTGGAATTCTGTGGTCTTAGCAGCAGCATATCAAGCCTCAGGCAGATTGTCCCAATGTAGAGAAGTAGAGGACTTCCAATCACACAGCCTTCAATCCCCTCATCCCCTTCTCCTTCAGACTGAAGTTTTATGAACTGTGCTCCTGCCACATGTGAGGAGCTATTAGCAACCAGCATTCAATGTGCAGTGACACCAAGGTGCAATCTAGGCTCATCCCACTGCTGCACTACTGCTCCCTGGCACCTACAGGGATCTTTTTGGCCATGATAAAGGATCTGACCCACTAGAACAGTATTCTGTGGGTGTTCATCCAGGTAAAGCTATTAAAATAATAACATATACAGGTTCAGCTCCTGAGCTCAAATGAGACTACAGGCCGTTTTTTTTTTTATTCACTGGGACTTTTGAGATTGAAGGGAAAGTGGGGTCTCTCTGTTCAAGTACAGGATTGGTTTTTGATTCTATTGTTTGCCCCCTATGTCAGCCTAGGAAAATTTTTTACCTTTCTACTTCATCCCCCAAAAGAGGGGATAAGAACATTTGAATCCTTCACAGGTAAAATATTCATCCATAGTTTTTAAGCTTCTTTGGATTTATATTTGTTGAGTATGCCAACATTCTGCAGAGACATAAAATTTAAGAGAAGAAAACCATTGGAAAGAATTTAACATTTTTATCTGCAGAATGGTACTGCAGATGAAATCAGTGCAGTAAACCAGTACTGTTAATGTCACTCTTTCATTTTGCATATGTTGCAAGCACGTAGGAATGACTATACTGGGACATGGGAAATACCACTGCCAGGCAAGTTTTGTACCTAGTTCAGCAATATGCCCTCCAAATAGCTAGGGCTAAAAAACCTCAGCACATCAAAGAAACTACTAAGTAGTTTAGTGTAAGATAATGAGTCCCGTAGTTCTCAATGGGTTTAGATGGGGAGGCAAAAGATTTCAAATCATACCTGCACACTGCCATCTTCTCATTTATGTTTTAGTCTAGAGTACATCAAATAAAATGAGGTGTTATTACCATGATATAAAGCACTGTTTGATATCCACATAAAATTAAAGTTATTGTCAGCCCTGACCCTAATAAGCGAAAGTCTGTGTTATATCTTACCCTAGAATTAGATTCTTTGCTGGACAAAGGCTTTTAGAGATGGAAACTGCAATATACTCAATCTCCTAAATGTGGCTAGGAGACAAAAAATGTGCAGAGGATTACTATGAGAGGCACTAGCTTTAGATGCACAGTGAACTCCTGTTACAAGGTTGTTGTTTGGCACCTTTCATAAATAACAGATTTATAAAAAACTACATTGAAGGAATCAGGCATATAAAAAGTACCTGAGGCCTTACAACAAAAATTCTCAATAGCCTCAGCAATCACCCTTCAAATTCTGTAATAAAATTGTGCTAATTATTCACTTAAAAATGTGGCTGGAACATATCCATTCTAAGATTCATATTTCAAAAGAAAAAGTAATTAAATTTTAAAATAAAGTATAATAAATGTAGCATAACATAGGCAAGGGAAGACGAAAAGCCTGGATTTTAAAGTCATACATTGGCCAAAAATGATATCAGAAATCTCCATAATAGTTTATTTTTGCAGAGAAAATTATTTTCAGACTTTGTTTATTGATTTCCACAGACAAAAGGTGTCAAAAATCTTAGATGGAAAGATACCAGATTGGTGTCTGGGGTGGGGGAAGAATAAGAGTCTTCTGAATTGCTGCCCAAAAAAATTGCTAAAAGATGTCAAACTGGTCCCAAAACTAAAAACACAGCCTTTCAGCTGCTGCTCCACAAGTTCTACATGTGCCATATTGGCCAGGAAACAAAATACAGTTTCTCAGCTGTTGTTCCAATTCTCCATACTAAGCACATACAAATGAAGTGTAAATAATATTTTTATTTTTCAGAATCAGCAGAGCTGAATCGGTGCAAATGAAGAGAAAACACTTGGGAGCAAAAGTGTAAAGACCTGGAAGAAAGTGGGCACATTGGTAGGAGGAGCCCTATGGGAGCATATGTTCCATTGTAGGCTGGGTATGGCAAAGATTATTTAAGAACTTTGAGCAGTGGACATTTCTGTTGTACTTAGGAACTAACACAGTTGATAGAACTAGACAGATCAGAAAGATTCATAAGAGAAGAGTGGAGACACTCAGTGCTCTAGATTGAAATGAGCTGTGTAACTGTGAGAATGGGGAAGACGAGGAGGGCGAGCTCTGGTTCCTGCCACGATCACTGCCGACCCCGCCTCCTGGGCTCAGCATTTTCAGAAGAGATGTAAATTTAGAAGAAAACATAAATAAAGAGAGACAGTGGACTTTAGAGAATGGCCTACCCGAACCTCTGGGAAGAACCACTGTTCCCTGTGCAACCTCAGCCTGTGTTTTCATGAACACTTGTGTGACCCTAATGGAGTGTACTTTCCAAAAGGGCAGGGTTGTCATTCACTTCTCCCTCTCAGATGTTTCCCTCCCTTGTTCCCAGCTCCTGAAATCAAAACCCTATGCCCTTCTTTGTATTGGTCAAGACACTTTTTGAACTCTTCCATACGCAGTTCAATTTCATAGCCCAATAGAAAATTGTCCATCTTTTTCTGGTTTGGTTTTTTTTAGTAGGTTGTTTGGGGATTTTTTTTTGTAGGTTGGTGAGTTATCTCAGCTCAGAACTGGCACCAAATGGGAGTGTGTGGCCAGGACCAGGTAGAAGAGGAGAAAGGGAGACAGAAGCCTGAACTCCACATTTCAGAGAACATGAGATGTTAGATCAGATCACTGCAAATCTTGAAGCCGTAGCCTTAGTACTTGGCAGTGACACTGACATAACAGGGTGCAGTTCAAATAAATCCTTACATTTCCAGACAGAGGAAACAGTGACAGTAGGTCCATGTACTGGCTTGGGGTCCATTTTGTGTACTTACCACCTAAAGGACTAGCTGTGATAATTTGCCTTTTCAGTGATTACAGATAGCTTTGAGCTATTACCTTCTGCTTAGTTTACTTATAGGGTTGTGTCCAAAAGCATTGAATAGGAAGTTTAGTAACAAATAGTTGGAATGCAAATTTAAAGTCTATTCTGTACTAAAATGTCTGTATGTGTTATTAATGTACTAAAATGTGTCTATAAACCCCCCGCATTTTATAGGAAAAATATCGTTACAAATAGGTTGTTATATATGTTAACCTGTATGTTATTCAAGGGCATCAGTATATAAAATAAAAGTGTTCTTGCTTTGGATATTGAGATTGATAGCTGTTCAATAACAACAAATCTGTTTTGAATACCATGGTCTGAGTGAAATGAAGTGAAATTGTCAAAAGATTTAACATGTTTTGCTAGAGAATTAGAAAACCTTTCAAGCATGTACGTTATTGATATGAAAAGTCCAAAGTCTGACTGTTTTCCAAATATCCAAATGTCTCCTGACAAACTGTGCCTAAATATTCTGGCCTTCCAGAAACCTTGCCCAAATATTCTTCCTCATTCTGAGGCAATCCTCAATAATGTTATGAAGAACAGAACTATGCTCTGTGCATCAACAAATAATTTGACATAGAGGCAGTAAGTTGGGAAGACACATTAAAAATTATGCATTATATTACCTCAGTGTCTCTTTGGCTTGAGGGACCTCACTAAGAGGTGAGCTTCCCTCTGCTTTTTAGTTGGGACGTCACTTGTTTTAAGGAAAAGATGACAGAGACATTCCAGTGAACTAGCAATCTTGGAAATACCTTTGCTGGGCAATGAAAGGCTGGAATGAAAGACATCTCATCAGATTAGGAGGAATTTAAATGTATTACTCTGCTGTGTTCGAGACTCAATGTGTTCTTCCCAACCTCCATTTTAAATGCAGCATAAAGTAAAGGAATATCAGCTAAGGCCCCAGGGAATAGTAAGCTGGAGAGGAGAGATTAATTGGTGTCAAGTAGGGACTAGTAAAGGATCAGCTGATGCTAGAAGAATTAGGCTGCAGGAAACATTTTATAGTTGTCTTTCCCACTGAAAGCATGGTATTGTTGTTCAACAGTCTAGTGCCTTTCCTTCTGTCAGTCTCTGTGAAGCTTTTAGCTGGGGAAGAAAGTGGATAATTAGCATTCCATTTGGACGCCTGCAGACCAGCAGTCTAGAATATTAAATAGCTTTGCAAAATGGGGTTTCTTTGAAGTGATTCACATTTCTTTATCTAAGGTGTCTGAAATGCAGGTTTATATATTTCTTTAAAAAAAAAAAAAAGGTTTGCTCATAAGCCCACATCTGCTTTTGACGTTTGAAACTAATCCCCTTGATATTTGACAACAAATTCCTAAACTGGAGGTGTGGAGGGAGGAGATGATAAAAGTGCTTCTGCACATGTTATAACAAGTATCCCATGCCACTTGGGAACTCTGAGCGCTGTGCGGAAGGTATGGCAATACAGGATATTAGTAATTTTGGTGATTTAACCCCGGTAGGCAACTCAGCCCCACGCAACCACTCGCTTACTCCCCCACCAGTGGGGATGGGGGAGAGAATGGGAAGGGTAAAAGTGAGAAAACTCGTGGGCTGGGATAAAGACAGTTTAATAGGTAAAGCAAAAGCCACACACACAAGCAAAGCAAAACAAGGAATTCATTCACCACTTCCCATCGGCAGGCAGGTGTTCAGCCATCTCCAGGAAAGCAGGGCTCCATCATGCTTAACTGTTTCTTGGGAAGACAAAACACCATCACTCCAAACGTTCCCCAATTCCTTCTTCTTCCCCTAGCTTCTGTTGCTGAGCATGACGCCATATGATATGGAATATCCCTTTGGTCAGTTGGGGTCAGCTGTCCCAGCTGTGTCCCCTCCCAGCTTCTTGTGCACCCCCAGCCCACTCACTGGTGGGGTGGTGTGAGAAGCAGAAAAGGCCTTGACTGTGTGTAAGCACTGCTCAGCAATAACACAAACATTAGTGAATGATCAACACTCTTTTTGTCACAACTCCAAAACACAGCACCATACAAGCTACTATGTAGAAATTTAACTCTATCCCAGCCAAAACCAGTACAGTAATGCCAAGAATCAAACTTGTTTTGACAATAGCAGATTTCCTTGTCTGATTCTATGTTTTATGAATGGGCACAATGCTCCCTTTAGAGAATTCATCATTCTATTTAAGGATTTTTTTTCCTAACTATTTTTCTTGCCTCATCCTGAGGGCATGGAAGGCATAGGTATTTGCTTGCTTATTCTTGTGTTTTTCTGCTTTCTCCGACATCAAAAACATTATTACAGTATCAAGCAGTGAATTCTACTGGCCATACAAAAATATACAACCTTTCTTGAAGGCTGTATATTGCTCTCTGAAAGCAGAAAGGTTAGGAAATGGATCTCAAGAACAAATTAAGCAAACTGCTTCCTAGAGTGCCTAGTTCAAAGTGCCTGTCAGAAAAACGTTGTGGAAACTGTTAACAGGGGCTTATTTATACCTGCTCTGCAGAACTGCATCACAAGTGGTGAATAAAAAAAAAAGATGTAGAAACTAGAAAGATCATTTTCTTTGCTTTTCTTCCTGAGGTGCAAGCATGTATGGAAAGCATGATGGTGGTCTGGACGGCTGTTTGGAGGGCAGGTGGGAAGCACGCAGCTCTCTCTGTGACTTTCCTCTCTGTCCACCCAGGCTGTGGAAGGATCAGTTGCAGCAGAATCAGGTGAGTGGCCAAGTCCTCCACGGCAGGGTGGCTTAGCAGATACATGAGCATCATGGGCAGAAGAGGATCATGCCCTCCATGATTTTCTGAACCTCAGTCCCAGTACAGAAATTACTTTGATCTGCAAAGCATACCCAACCTTCTCTCCTGAACAGCACTCAAAATGATGATTCTCATTCTGTCCGTTTCTGTTACCTTCTATAGCCGGGATTTCCTCTCCTGGTCATGACTTTACCTCCAAATCTTGGAGCCTGTGCAGATACCTCTCATCTTTCTTTTTGTTGGCATCCTGAGGGCACCACCAGCCTCCCCAGGGCTCCCCCCACTTGCCCACGGTCTAGGACCCCATATCAGCCCCTGGGGCCATCAACCCCTGCCCCAGCAACGTTGCAGCAGTGCTGGTCTCCAGCTCTGCACAGCCCAGCCCTGCCCAGCTGTGGACCCTGCCAAGCCAGACCCACCCACAGGCCCATGTCCCAGTCCATCCCCGTCCCCAGGGAGGTGCCCAATGCCCAGGGCTGGAGCTGGGCAGGGGAGATGATGAAACATGATGAAACATAGCTTCCTGCGAGCTGTGTCCAGGCATGGGAAGGCCAAGAAAACTGGGAACAGCCAGCACGGATTCACAAATCATGCCTGACCAATCTAATTGGCTTCTCTAATGAGATAATGTCTCTGTAGATGAGAGGAGAGCAACAGGTATTTTCCATGGCTAAGAGGGTAAGATACAGTCAGAGTATTTGGACTTGCAAGTGCATAGAAAATTACCTGGATGACCAGTCTCAAAGGATTTTGATCCATGCTATGAAGTCCAAGTAGCAGCCAGTTTCCTCAGGGGTCAATACTGAGACCAGTACTTTTTAATATTTTCATTAGTGACCTGGGTGATGGGATGGAGTGCACCCTCGGCAAGATCAGTGATGTGGGAGCAACAGTCAGTATTCTGGAGAGTAGAGCTGCAATTCAGGGGGACCCCAGAAGCTGGAGAAATGGGATGACATGAACCTCATGAAGTTCAGCCAAGGTAACTGAAAAGTCCTTCATCTGGGATAGAGTAACCCCATTCGACATTAGAGGCTGGGAACCAGCTGACTAGAAAGTAACTTTGTAGAAAAGGACCCGAGTGAGCACTTTACCCTATTCAGTACTTGTGAAAGGGTGTCTGGACAAGTGTTTGCCGTCAAAGTAGTCAAAAACTTCAGAAGGCTTCATCGTGGATGTTTGTGTCTAAGCCAGTCAACCTGTGCCCCTTAATAGACAAAAAAAGAAAAAAAGTATTTTTAAAACGTGATTCAGCTGATCTGTTAAGGATATCTAATTGAAAAGGAACTAAACTGTGCTATAAGAAGTGCCTATCCTTCTCTGATAATGGAGTCTAGACAACTGTAGACATCTAGGACACAGAAGTTGGTATTTGATCAAGTGCCTCGTGACAGAAAACAACTTGTCTGTGCATATGATACGGGCATGGCTGTGGTCTGAATTGTCTGAGCTACAGCCCTGCAGTACTTGTGAAACAGCTGGTATCTGCCTTGTCCATCCCATCAGCAGCCACAGTCTTCCCTAGGCTTCCCCAATCCAGCTCTGCTGCCTCTGCTCTCAGACTCACTGAGATTACCAGCTTTGGGTGACTCAAAATCTCCCTCTACAGTCTCTAGACTTCAGAACTGATCACAAATATCCTGCACCTGCTTTTTAAGACAAACAGTGAAATTCGTCTACTTTCCCCGGCTCTTAGAAGAGGACAGAGGCCAGAGAAAGAGGGAAAGGGTGGGGGCCTTTTTATTGTTTACCTTCTATCTGGAAATTGTTAGCACTTTTAGATGAGCTGAAAGGAATTGTGTATTATAATAACTGGTTACAAAAATACCGTCACATGTGCCTACAGCCATGAACAGTATTTCCAGTCTTCTTTTGTATATAAATGAAAATAAATAAAGATGAGTAAGTTATAAAGAGGGAAGTGAGAAGCTAGAGGGCCTGTCTCATTCCAGGTTTGCAAACAGACTTTATGCTGTCTAGACAAGTAGAAAATATATATTCACCTTTCCTTTTTCCTGCTCTAACATCCATGTTTGGAGAGGGACATCCTGACTTTTTTTTTTTCTAAGTGAAATATGAAAACACTACACAGATCTTTTTGAAAGAGGCTAGAAACAGGCTTTTTATCATTCAGAGCTCCCGAAAGGACCATTTGAGCGTAGTCTTCCTGTCCAGAGAGGAAATAGCCATGACTCGAATGGACTCTGATTTCCAATAATTTTCCAGTGGTAAACTATGATTCAGTTTCCATTTATAAAGTGAAATGAGTGCTTAAATAATCAACAGTAAAGAGCCAGAAGTAGGAAATGAGCCATCCTTCAAAACAATTCTGCTCTGTTTAGTTTGGACTTCATTCCATTGTTAAAGGATTTCCTTATGTGCAAGGTGTTAGAGATTGGCAAGCTGAAGCCATTCTAGGCACAATTGTTTCATTTTATACTGTGTGTGAATATACGATAAGTATTGGTATAACTTTAAAAGACATCTGCTACAGATACTAGCTATTCCAGTGCTTTAGAGGACGAGTAATTTCAGGGGCAGTAGAAGGCCATTACTAATCAACATAAATAGAACATCTCTTAAATTGCTCTAGTTTTCATTAAGTGCAAAAGCAGCCTGGCTTATTCAGCTTTCTTTAGACGAGGGCAAATCTGAAACTTATTGCTTACTGGATGATATAACGTCAGCAAATATCATTATCTACTGATTCGTCAACTGCAAGGGTAGACGAGACTCAACAAGGTGATATGAATGCTGGAAGCTGTCTCTAAAGGATATTCAGCACTTTAGGTGGTTCAGGTAGAATGGAAACACATCCTTTGGGGTTAAAGTTAGATATCCAGTCACAATAAAGGGCGGGGGGGGGCAAAAGAAGTATACTTAGACACATTGCTTAAAAGCTGGCTGTTCCCAGACAAGTAATTTTGTTCCCTCTTCTCAGCAATGTCTATGTACAAAAGATTGTTATTGGCTGCTGAATGAGACGGCTGATAGAAAACTTGTCAGTGTACGTGGTGACAGCATTGAGTTTGCTTCGATGTCCCCCCACTCTCCCACTCAGTCTTATTTATACATCAACACAAATTAGTGGTGAATGCAGAGCAAAATCTTGGATCTGGAAACCTCCAAATTTAGAATCTGAACTGGGACACAAATTCAAATTTATGAGCTAGCTCATATTTCTTTAAAATTCAATACAATAACTTCCATCTTATCTTCCCCAGATTACTGAAGTGCCCCAAATGTGAAGTGTTGCCAAACTGATAAGCAAGGTTCAGAAAATAATGAATTTTCCCTAAAAATCATTTGAGGTTGATTTTGTTTGGGTGGGGGTTTTGGGGGTTTTGTTTTGGTTTGGTTTTTTAATGAATGTTGCATTTTTTTCTCTTTCTTTTCTGGTTTCTGAGTAATTTGCATTGCTTATTTCACAATTTCAGGCTATTCACCCTCTAAGGTGTCTAAAACACCTCTTGAAACAAAAGTTTAAATTATTCTACTTTCTCTTGATTTTAGCAGCCAAGGTTTTAAGAAAAATAACAAATATTCTGAAAGTTTGGCAAGTCTAAATTGGAAGTGGAATTTTGACATTCAGTTTCATTTTCCTGTATTTGTTCCACAAACTTATTTGCAAAACCAATACTATTTTACATCATAGCCTGAAACCTGGATGAAGGATAAGCTGGGTGTTTTATCAGGCAGACCATATACAAAAGGTGGATATGAAGTGAGAGTCCTTTCCAGTCACACTGAAAATTAACTTCTAGGATATCCCATCTTTTTAAATATCTATCCCATGTGTCACTCTATTTAAAGAATGTTAGCCAATTTTGATATATTCAGGAGCATTAGCAGAAAGAGTGTGTCCTTCACAGATTTGAATGAACTATGCTGTGTCAAACAAATTTCTGTCCAGATGGACAGAATATTTCAGATAATTTCTGAACTTCTTTCTAATATAGTTGGCTATGGATTCAGTGATAATGATTCATACAGTAAACAGTGATGTTCAGAGTGTTCATTAAGTTCCATTCTCTGTTTCTCCTCTAGACAGTTATTTACCTTCATTTACAATAAGCAATTTTCCATCGAGATGAGCTCTCTTAATTTGATTGGCTGTGTCAGGCTACCTCTCTGTGATTTTTCTTTTTTGGCAAAAGTTTTTCCATCTTGTTCTTTAACTGTCATTTGCCTTCTCCTGTATTTTAAATCTATCATGCTTCATGACAGACAGACTTGTAATTTGGACTCTAATCATTTCTGATTCTCATGTTTTGACAGACACAGACTTGTCTTTCTGCACCTCCTTCCATACTTCCCCCCTTTATTCTGCATTTGCTTGTGGCACACAATACTTTCTACTTAACCCTTTCCTTTTCATCTTCTACTTTTATACCACACATACTATAAGTAGATATGTTTTAAATTATGAACGTGTTGGAGAGACTTCCAGAAATTACTCTGTAGAACTAAAAATGATGGTGTTTGAAACTATGTGCAGGCATATTTATTTCATGATCTAAGGTTCCAACTGACTCCATTTGGAAGGGCTTTAAGTAGAGATGATTTTGTTACCTAAAGCCCTTCTTTCTTTCTCTATTTTTACCTTGATTATTTTGATATTAAATTCCATTTTTGAGAAAGTCTCTTCTGCTTTTGTAAACCTTCTTAAGACCACAATGCCATTACCTTGAGAACAGACGGCTTTGAGTCAGAATTCAGTTGTTTAGTTCCACTTGCAAATAACAAGACCTAACTAGCCACGCTGGAGCTATAAGGCTGGCTGCTGCTGGGAGAGTGAGGTACCCTTCCAGGGGAGAAACAATGCGAGGACTGTTGTCTCTGCTTCCAGGGGAAAGCCCATGCTATAAGATCAGGTGTGCTTCTTTGAAGAGGTGAAAAGATGCTTTTTCTTGGATTCAAAGATATTTAGTTCTGTGCCAGTGCTCAAAACCATGATCATAATTTTACTACATCATAGCTGTGACTTTGTGGAAATCATCCCATTGGCAGCTTGTGCTTGGAATGGTGCCCGCCTATCACATCTAGCCTGGGCAGAAGTGAAGATTTCCTGAGTATCCTGTCTTCATCCTTCCTATCAGGACAGTTCACATACATAAAGTGATTTTTAAAATGAGATACATATCATTAACTTGTGGTTTTAGTATTTTCTACACCTTTTTATGTCTCAATATATATTTTAAATATGCACATATATGAACATACACACACAGACAAATGAGTGCATGATCTCTTAACTAACTTTTCATATCTAACTAATCCAATAGCTTTCTACAATGAGATAACTGGCTTGGAGAATCAGAGGAGAGCAGTGGATGTTGCTCATCTTAACTTTAGTAAGACTTTTGACACAGCCTTCCAGAAGAGCCTCATAAACAAGTTGATGAAGCAGGACTAGATAAAAGGACAGTGAGGTAGAGTGAAAACTACTGGCTCAAAGGTTGTGTTCAGTGGCACAACATCCAGCTGGGGGTCAGTCACCAGTGGTGTGCCCTGGGGGATGATACTGGGGCCAATACTGTTTAACATCTTCATTAATGACCTGGCTGATGGGACAAAGTGCGCCATCAGCAAGTTTGCAGATTATATAAAACTGGGAGGAGTGCTTGATATACCCAGATGGGTGTGCTGTCATTCAGACAGCATTGACATGCTCGAGAAACATGCTGACAGGAATGTCATGAAGTTCAACAAAGGGAAATGCAAAGTCCTGTATCGGTAGAGGAATAACTCCATGCACCAGGATAGGCTGGGGACTGTTTAGCTGGAAAGCAAGTTTGCAGAGAAGGACCTTGAGGCCCTGGTGGATGAGAAGATGAGTGTGAGCCAACAGTGTGCTCTTGCAGCACCCTGGGCTGCCGACAGTACTCTGGGGTGCATGAGGAAAGCAGGTCAATGCAGGTAATCCTTCCCCTCTGTTCTGCACAGACACATCTGGAGTGCTAGCTGCAGTTCTGGGCTCCCCAGGACAAGACAGACATGGACTTACTGGAGCAAGTTCAGTGCGGGACCACAAAGACAATGAAGGGACTGGAGCATCTTTCATATGAGGAGAGTCTGAGAGAGCTGGGACTGTTCAGCCTGGAGACGACTCAGGGGGATCTTATCAAAGTGTATAAGTAGCTGATGGAAAGGTGTAAAAAAGATGAAGCCACACTCTGAGGCAATTGAAATACACTAAATTTTATTTAAACATGACAAAAAACCTTCTTTTTCCTGTGAGGGTGGTCAGACACTGGAACAGACTGCTCAGAGATGTAGTGGGGTCTCCTTCTGTAGAGATATTAGAAACACGACCGTACACAGTCCTGGGTAACCTACTATAGGTGACCCTGTTTTGAGCATGGAGATTGGACTAGACAACATCCAGAGGTCCATTCTGACCTCAACTATTCTGTGATTCTGACTCCTACTTCTGTTTCACTTTACCACATCTTTTTTTAAGGACTGATTCTACAAATGCAGTTAGGCAATCTCTGCAAGGACTCTTTACATGTGCACCATTTAGTTATGTGCAAAATGTTCTTGCAGCATCAGGGCTTGACATTGAACTTACATAAACCTTTCTCTGTTTTTTATCTATACAACTGACATGGTGTGAAGACCTTCTCCTGCCCTTGCAAACTTGAAAGAAAGTATTCTGGAGACATACTAAGTTGTAGAGGCTGACTGAAATTGTTCCCTTTTGTCCCAGGCTGATCATCATCTTTTTGCACTATAATTTTCCAGGTTGAGTTTAGAAATCAGCATTGCAGAGTACACTGTGTGCAAGGAAGACAAGGTTGAACAGAGACAATATTAGAATGAAAAAAGAACAAAATTATTGAGCTGATACAGTCTTTGTAGAAGAAGAGTGAACAGGAAGAAATAATTTCATTATCCCTTCACGAGGCACATTAACTCAACCCTATACAAAAGTATAGTACATCAAAACTACAATGGCCTGTTTGGCATGTAAGTTCAAGGGAAAAGAGGTGACAGCAGAAGCTACAGCAGGGAACATGCAATTTGCCAAAACATTCTGAAGAAGGAGGAGAAGAAGGGAAAAGACTGAGATGTCTCTGCCTTCAAGGGAGACAAATACTTATCCTTAATCACCTTCAGGGTTTGTAGATAATATTGGCCATCTCAAGGTTATCTTCCTACATTGTTCATTGTTAGCAGCATGACAAATGTTAGCAAGTGTACAGATGGGAAGAAAAGCCTTTTTTTCTTTCTATTCCAATAAATGTTTTTATAGCTGTATAAATGCAATATGGCATACCTATCATCTCTAGACACTTAGCAGATTAAATCTAAAGCAATAGAAGAATCTTTAGTAGATTCCCAACACTATGTCTAAACTGTGGGACACGGGAAAAATGTCCAACACCCAGGTCTGGATGGACATCTTGTCTGCCTCCTGGCCCTGTTGAATCCAAAGCAATTCTGTTGAAGGAGAGACATGGAGTGTCTTGGCCTGAGCCACCAAACCCCAGGAGGTATCATGACATATACCTGTAGCGCAGCCTAGATGTCACTAGAGAGTCTTCAGTATTTTTCTTTTCTGTGGGAACAAGATTTTCCTTGAGAAAGAAGGCTTTTGTTTTTCATTTTAGCAATTTCCTTTTTTTTATTAGCTGTTAGAGATTTAGGGGTAGGTGGGGGTTGGGAGTATGACTCAGTAGTACTGTGTTTCCCTGATTGTAACCTGCAGGTTATCTCTAAAAAGATCTGCAGGTTATCAGCAGGGCAGGTTATTTACATGAGAGAGTATTATGAGGGGAAGCTTGCTGCAAAATTCCTTCTCTTTCTGTAGCTAACTTGCTTTTTTGCAGAAACTTCAGATCTGGATAGGGGCTATGGGCAGTGAGTTTCTTTTTCTTAGCAACCCATGGATCTGCAGACCAGAAGGTGAAAAATCACTCAACCTTAGTACTTACTGTCCCTGTTCCCCCCCTGATTTTGTCTGTTTTATCTGAGGGGATGGGGGCACTCATTTCCAAGGCACAATTTGGAATGGAAGCAGGTTGTTTGGGTGATAGCCAAATTGTTAGATACATAAAAAGTATGCTGACCATGTTTAGCCAGGCACAATTCTGCTGAAAACAGAACAATTAATTTCTCAGGCTTTGCCTTTGCTTTATAGGATACCAGGTTTGCATGCGAATTGTGTATACATATGTTTACATCACAAACTTTGTATACAAGTACTTTGAATCTAATTGTCCCTGCCAGTCTAACATAATGCCTCTAGAATAACTCCAACAATTAAATTTCTGTCTGTGAAAAGGTGAGCAAATCTTTGATTCCTAGATCTCAGTACAAACTATTGAATCTCAGAGGACATAATCCTCACAGTGCTGCCTCCAGATGTGATAAACTTCGTAAAGCTTGGGGTAAAGAACGTTGGCTGCAGGAAGGAAGATTTTGGAGAAACCTCCTTAAGGCAAGCATGACAATGTATAAATGCTTGAGTTGAAGAAGGAGCGGCTATGTGCATTTTTCACTTTTGTAAAAAGCTACTTTAATAAGAAATGAATTATTTTCTGCTTTCATCCAGCTCATGGTACATTAAACACTTCAAGTCTTAGTTTTGTTCTTCCTTGTTTTGTGATTCTCTCAGTTTAAAATAAATGCAATTTTAGATAAAGACTTTCTGTTCTCTTTCTGCCTGTAAGGAAATGTAACAATAGATGCCATAAAATTACTATAATTAAATAATGAGCAATTGGAAAAGTATGGGACAGTAAGAAGAATAGTTCCTGGGATTTTCTTGAGGAAATGCACTTTTCCATCTTGGCCTTTAGGAGGTTCAGATTCTTTTTAAACTGTTCTTTTTTTCTTTTTCCTTCCCTTCCCCCCCCATTTCTCACTTAGTGCAACACTCAGAGACCAGCTGCCAAACATACATGATGGATAAAATCTATTCTGGGGAATGTGCTGTTGTAGTTGCTTGCTTTACTGGTCATTCTTATTTTAGTGTTTTGCATGCAGTATTTTAAACAACATCTGCCTTACCCAAGAACATAATTCGGAAACCATGTAACAACCTTTGTAGCAGTTGGCCACATTCCCGGTTTGAGTTCCTCAAAAGCCTTGGCTATGGGCCGCAGATGAAAGGAAAGCAAAAGCAACAAGGTGGTTTAAAAAGCGATCTACTCTTAAATGCGGAAAAGTAACAAAGGAACATATTGCTCCAGATCTGCTCCCTGTGTGCGTTCCCTTCAATACCTGGTGGCTTATGTGACTAAATAATTTTTTCACTCCATGATCCTCCTATTAGCTTGGTAGAGCCAGTGCTGGTACTAGAGCTAGATTATGTTTTGGTTTGTGTTGCATTTGAAGCTTTATTTCAAAGTGGTAAATGCTAGCACCAAGGCAAGCCCTGTGAAAGAGCTGGACAGATATTCATAGTTTAGCTGGCACATCTGACCTCTTTGACAGTTTTTCTCCCAGTGTCTTGTTGTAATGGCTATGGCTGCTCCCCAATGGTAGTGACAAAGAACAAGACAAGGAGTAAATGCAGGTTTTCTGCAGAGTAGTATTATCCCAGTGGAAAGGACTATGAGAATTTGAGCAAGCAGGAGTGACATTTTAATCCATCGGCTCTCTCGTACAATGACTGGTGGTTTTAACTTAGGACAGATTATGTGGCTCAAAAAATGCACGAGCAGTGACAATGCCCTCTTCATTTAAGGAAGATTCAAAATGTGTTAGACAACATAGAATATTTTCCTTGAAACAGCAGAAATTTTTGCAGAGAGGGCACATGGTGTCTTCTTTCAGTGAAAGTTACAGAGAAGATAGATAGATCTTCAAGGACTTTCTGTAGATATCAGTGATTATCAGCATGTGACAATACTTAGAGAAAGAGAATCCAGACTTGGAAGAAGTGTATTCGTATGGCCCTCTGCTTTAGAGATACTAGAGACTAAGAGCAACCATTTGTGTAGAACATCTGGCCTTGGACAAACACTTCTGCTAATTTAGGAGAGGAAGCCAGAACAGTTCGTTTATGTTTCATGCAATGTTATATACGCTTATAATGAATGAAGAGCTGATTAAGAGGTAGATTGATAATGTGGAACATGCTGAAAACAGAGAAGATACAGAAAGTCAATGAATTGAGAATACTATTTTGCTGGTAATTAGACTAAAAATGTTTTTTATGTTATAGATAACATTATCCATAGCATAGGACTATGCTTAAAGGTCTAAGTATTACACATGTATTATGCCTGAATGTGGCTCAGTTCAGCTTTGATAAACAAAGCATGTGGATATATGCTTAACTTTAAGCACACAAATACTCTCAAAATGGGACACACATACTTAAAGCTAAACATATGCTTAAGTGTTTAACTAGATCAGGATCTGAGTACTTAGTCTGAGGTTATGGTATTGGTTACCTCTTCTTTCCATCTGGTTTAAAGGTTTTTATTGATGATCCAAAGGAAAATATGGAATGAATCAAACACAATCTTTCATCAAACATTTTCTCCAAAAATATCTTAAAAGAACCTAGAGAATAATGCAAATGTGTACTCTGAACACACTGATAAAAAAGAATACCCTGTCTACACATAGCATTTGCGATTGAATAATGCTGTACTTACACTGCATTTTTCCCCATTTCCCTTCAACCCTTCCTGTTGTATTAAGTAATATTCTTGGCACTAACAGCCTAGATAAAGGATGTTGTTTCTGATGTGTAATCGGAGTGGCGTAATTCATCATTTAGCACTTAATTTACATTCACATTCACACTGCATGGTTTATTATCAGCTGCAACAGAATATGTCTGTAAACCAAAATTATGTAATGCTGTATAACAAAGGCTGTCTGTTTATTTTGATTGTACCTTTTTACCATATAGATTCTCCCTTTCAACTTACTTAGCTAACTTCTAAAGAGACTTCCAGATACATGAAGTGTTTGACAGTTTTAATGTGGGTATTTTATTTTCTGTGGAATTTATCTGCTGATGTTCTCAGAATACTTTACAAATGTTAATTGATTTGATTTCAGATCCAGGTGAGTCAGATAGATAGAAATTCTCTCTAGTTCTAACGAGACACAGAGAATGAAAACCCACAAATTGTGCTGAGCTCAGTCCCAGGTGTTTAGGAATTGGTGATCCATCATTGCACAGCTTAAAGCCTCAAGATCCTTGAAGGCAGGCAGTCAGTATTGTAGGTACCTCTAAGTGACTCTTCAAAGGTATGCTTGTCTAACAGTTAATCTTTGAAGGTATACCTTGAGAAAGTATGATATTCAGGTCCCCTAATAGCTAAAAAAGTAGTCTTTTGTTTTACACTTAAAAAAAAATTTTTTTTGTTTTTTAGGATACACTGGTTTTTTTCAGTGTTGTCTAGGAACTTTGCAGCTGGAAATGCCCCCCACTCCACCCCTACTTTTCATAACAGGGGTTCCTGATATAGGGTATCAAAGAATTAACCAGAATGTAGCACTTCTTTTCTGGGTATTTTTGATTTTTTTTTTTTGGTTGGTTTGGTTTTTGTGTTTGGTTTTTTTTTTTTTTTTTTTTGGTTGGTTTGGTTTTTGTGTTTGGTTTTTTTTTTTTTTTTTTAACAGATGTGGTTTTGTTTAATTCCTGAAAATAACCCAAAAAACTTTAAATTGATTAAAATTTCAGAACAACATCCATCTTTTTGGGTGCTGTCAACATTTCACTTCAATTTCATTTTATAAGTTCTTCTTTTTTATATATTCTTTAATATTTTTACTTTTTTTTGACAAGGCCTCTAATCATAAATATAAAAGCAGAAAAAATATTATTTCTCAGAAAATAAGAACTGATGATACTTAAATCCAAAAAAGAAAGGTAAAGAATTTCAATTTAACTGCAATAAATTTGTTTCTTCTCTGTTTTGGAAATGACCTTTTCTTCTAGCTTGTGTTCAAATAATTCACAGCCCCATTTTCTTTTTGGCACATTCCATTTTCAGAAAAGATTGGTTTACTCCCTTTCAGGATCCTAACTGAATTTTTGAAACATCCGTATTGTTTATAAAACAATGAATTATGTTTGTAGATATATAAATAGATGATACATTTTCATGAAAATTATTTCATTCATCCAACCTTGTTTAACTTCCTGTAAATGAAAGACTGCTAATGAATTCTTGCTGACAATGCCTATAAAATGCCAAATGAAGTAACAATGTACCTGCTTACCTAAGACTGAGTGCAAAGCTGTTTAATATCTATTAAAACTTCATCTTTTGGTATTATGAACATCATCTTTACATTTTAAAAATTATTGTAATACATTTTTTGTCCTTCATATTATTTTAAAATCATATTTGATAAATGATGGTAACTTTCAAAATAGACAATTCATGAAAGGTGTTTTCATTTGAAATCTTAGGGAAAAAATTGGAACCCAAAATAACAGAAAAGTGTGGTCTATAGATTACATCAGAAAGAAGATATATGGAAATACTGCATTTTATAGCTACTATAAATAAATATTTTGTTCTGGATTGAGATGGGGGATTGTGAGGATATCGTATTAGAAACACAATATATGTCAATTTAAACTGTCCTTTGCAATAACCATGAATTTGGTTGTAAATCCTCAAAATCATCTTGCTTCAGAACATTTAGAAATTCAAGCAGTCAGCTTCATTTTTTTTGGTTGTGACTCATATTAACTTGTTGTAGGCTACTGATAGAACAAAAAAGCTTACACATTGGATTTTGGATCTGAATTTGACAAGAGAGCAGAGCATATATAGGAAGGACTATGTGTAAGAATGATTTAGCATAAAATCTTTAGGTGAGAGCTTTCCCTTTTACTCAGCTTTCTTCTAACTACAAAAAGTCCCGTTGCCTATTTGAAGTTAGCTTAGCTATTTATACAGCTACCTTGTAGACCTGTAGATCTGTAAGTTGGTAAATGAAACTGGGATATTTATGTTAATACATCTCACAGCAAAATAACTCAGCATGACTTAAATAATGGGTAATAGAAATTGGAGAGAAATTTTTTCTCTAGAGCAGTAAGGAGTGTATAATATGGGCTCTAAAATATGAGAAAGCTGTAAACAAACAAAGGAAGATCAAAGAGGAAAAGTATAAACAGCTGTGCAGACGAAAGTGTTATTTCAGATGGAAAGCTCTTACAAGCAGAATATAGCTGCTTGATTACAGAGTAACTAAAATGGTATTTGCTAGCTCTCCATACATATTTGAAGAGTAGATACTGAAGAGAATGCTAAATACTAAGAATATCCAGAGAATAACACTTACAATGGAAATGGAAAAAAGGCAAATCTTGGGTGAATTTTGAAAAAGGTTATTCTAATAGCAAAGATTAATTGGCTATAAAAGGATGAGGTAACCCTGCAGTGCTGCACCTTAAGATAGATTCTTACAGAGTAATTCAAGTACATGATAGCTCCTGCCTCTCATCATGTGATACAAATATCACTTACTTTAACAATAACTTAATAAACTGAAGAAATTTTGAGTCATGTGAGACACATGGTCAGTCATATGTTGTGGTGTGCAGATAATATCTGGGTCAGATATACTAATATCTTTGTATGACCAGATTTCTATCTGTGATCTGATATGGAAAATCTACATTTTGTCATGAAATAAAAATAATTCCATGACAGGGGAGACTAGAATGATTCACTGGGAATCAAGGAATGGGCCATTGGCTCTACAAATTGTTGGAAGCATGCTGTGTATCTGTAAGGTATGTGGAGGACAATCTGGCTTCACTTGGTTCATTTAAATCCATACTTGAAAATAATTGTTGGAACAATCTTACCAGACAAGTTAACCTAATAGATCATGTTCATCCTAATTTGAATGTTTCTGTGGAAAACAAAAGCAATTTACATTTCTTCTTTCTTTCCTAAAAGGTACTGAACTATTTTACCAATCTGACTACAGAACACGTTGGATTAACTTTATGCATGCTCATTCCTAAATCTTACACAGTAGCACTCACAAGTTGTTTCAAATTATAATATCCATTTAAAGTTGAAGGCAGTAACTTTCAATAATTATTTACTATAATAGATGAAGAATAGATGAAAGCTACCATGTAAATGAAGGTAACCAGGTTTCAGGAAGCTTGATTTTTTTTTTCTAGCAACTTACCTGTTAATTATTCCATCTATAATGGGTGATTAATTAGACATTGCATTTGTTTTTCTGTTACAGTGCTTTACAGTGGCCACTAAAAACTTTCAAATGTTCTAAATGACTATATGTATATGCTGGAATGTTATTCCAGCAATTGTAATACATCAGGTATTTTCCATAGTGAATACAGAGGAATATAAAGAAATCATAGAATCTCCAGAGTTGGAAGGGACCCTCAAGGATCATCGAGTCCAACTCCTGACCCTGTATAGGACAATCTCAAAATTCACACTATGTGATTGAGAGCATTGTCCAAACACTCCTTGAATATTATCAGGCTTGGTGCCATGACTACCTCCCTGGGGAGCCTGTTCCAGTGCTCCACCACCCTCTGGATGAAGAACCTTTTCCTAANTTTTATACTGTGGCACCCAAAACTGCACACAGTACTCAAGGTGAGGCTGCACCAGTGCAGACTAGAGCAGGACAATCACCTCCCTCGACCGGCTAGCAATGCTGTGCTTGATGCACCCCAGGACACAGTTTGCCCTCTTGGTTGCCAGGGCACACTGTTGGCTCATGTTAAGCTTGCCATCGACCAGAACCCGCAGATCCTTCTCTGCAGGGTTGCTCTGCAGCCTCTCGTTCCCCAGTCTGTACGTACATCCAGGGTTGCCGTGCCCCAGGTGCAAAACCCGGCACTTACTCTTGTTAAACTTCATACGGTTGGTGATGGCCCAGCTCTCTAAGTTGTCCAGATCTCTCTGCAGGGCCTCTCTGCCCTTGAGAGTGTCCACAGCTCCTCCCAATTTTGTGTCATCGTTGAACTTTGATACTAATCCTTCAAGTCCTGCATCCAAGTAATGCTGCAGGTTAAATGCATGCATTTCAAAGCCTGAACAATGTGTTATTAGAAAACAAAAACTCCTCTTGAATCTGACCAGCATGAATCGCAGACTAATATTTTAGGAAATTCTGAGCTGAGATGTCAAAACTATAGAAGTTTCCTTACTGAGCTGGAACTTAAAAGTTATGACTCACAAAAGCTGAAGCCCAGGAATCTTAAAGGTTTAAGATCTTCTGATCACTTTTGTCTCTAGCTCTTCCTTAACAGCTAACTGTTTGGACTTCAGAATTAACAACTCTGAGTTCTTAGAAATCAGAATTCCTAACCTAGATCGGAAGTGTAAAAACTTTGGAAAAGATGGGATACCCTGCATTATCAAGATAAATTCCCTGCCACTGACAAAATTACTACATAATCCTGTTTATTAACAAGTTATTTAGATCACAGTTTCTGCTTAACAGTATCCTTGACACCGCTAAAGATGATGTCCTTGTTGTCAATTACAAGAATATATCCCTCATATACTCAGTAGTTTAACATGCCCAAATTAATGTGCATTAACTGTAATATTTGCATTGAATTACTGCATTCAAGGCTGTATTGCTCCCAAAGCTATGATTGCCAGCCAAGAGTTAAGAGCAAAGATTCCACTTCCTCCCATGTCAAAAGCTATAATAAAAGGAAATGGAACAACATCAATCTACTTTTCCTGACAGAGATTGTTAAGAGACTGGGAAATGCAGCAACATAGTCTTGCTTCAGTTTCACGATTATAATCTTGTTGGAGAAATGAATTGCTAGGAAGAGCTTTTTACCTCTAGACTGGTGACTCAAACACAGCCGAGGTCAACAGAGCTGAAAGTCATGACTGATCAAGTGAGTGTTTCTCTGACAAAAGCCTCAGCTGATACAGCTTTTGTGGAGAAAGCTATCTGTGGAAAATTACTTGCACTTTCCACCCCCAGACCTTACCATCATTGGAAAAGGCAGCGGAAGAACTGTCTGAGAACATGGACAGCCCTTCTTTTAATGAGTGATCTCTGAAGGTGGTTTTATGAGACAAACTAATACAATGATCCACAGGAAATTATACCTCTGCTGCTTATGACATACTTCTTTACATTCTAATCTAGTACATTTTGTCAATAAAACATTCACAAGACAATTTCAGATCTTTTAGTCAAATTATTACTGAGTCTGCGCATTCCTCTGAGATGTACAGAAAAGGAACCACACTTATAGAAATGTTTTTCACACACTGGCGTCAATGGAAAAGTCATTCCTACACCCTCCGCCCCAGCATGTTTGCAAAAACACTTCAACATCTTCCTTCAAGCCCTTCCGTCATTTCTGCAGCAACAGTCTTGACTGCATAAAAGCTGCTGGTGATCTGTAATGGCTCTACATGATTCATAGTGACCAGATCTAACTGGGAATTCCTTTATTTTCTTCTCAGTTATGCACTGTAGTGTCCATTAACTTATTCTAAGACTGCAAAGACTCTACTTGTACACATGTAGGATAAGTGGGATGACACAATGTACATGGTACAAGAATGTAAATAATAATGATAATACCATGGCACAGTTAAGAGTCCGACTGAACATTATTTCTAGTCTTAGAAATAGTCTTAGACTCTTAGAGTGCAATTCATCTGATCTCTGCTAGTCATCTACATAAGGATGAGATGCCCTCCGGACAAGTACCTTTGGTCAGATAAATCCTTGCTGACATGGTTTTCTGTTTACTTAAACAATTTTAACAGAGACAAGATATTATGTCTTTTCAAATTGCTGAAACCCTGGTGTGCAAGACTCATGCATCAGGTCTCACAAAGATGTTGGGCCTCCAGCTTATGATGAACTGTTTTGTGTGATAAGCATACACAGATATGCCGTAGCACGTGCTCCAAGGCAGGATATTCTGGCTGCATGATGGGGGAAAGTGCTTGATGCAAGGCTGCTTATGGGAAATATGCTCATTGACTGTCACACTGTTCTGGATACTTTGCTGCTGCTTTCCTCCAGAAGCTCGTATAACCGAGTTGTGGTGGTCATGTCAAGTCCTGGAGCAGGAGAGAAGCACTATTACTGCACTATACAGCTCTTTCAGGGTAGAAGAAACCATTCACCTGGGTTAAGAAAGCAAATTTCATACCCAGTACCTGGGACTTGGCTAATCTGCATAGTCTTTATTGATTCAGTCACTGTGAGTCTACTGCTCCCCTGCACTTTGCATCACGACACTCTCAGAAAAATTCGCCCATGGCCATGACGCCCAGCCAAGGAAAAGAGGGTGTGGACAAGGAAGCCCTGCCTTGTCTTGGCCATGTTAACAGCTCCTTGGGGCCATTAGCAACTGACACAGGTTAAAACAAACCATCTCAGCTGTGCCAAGGGCTCCTTGTTTGCACCAAAGATCTGCCTCTGTACTGTATCCAGAAGACCAGTCATGGCATGGTTTTGCGCATGTGGCTTGAGTGCAGAGCTTGGCATCTCCCCCCTTAATTGACAACTTATCTCAAAACCAAAATGAGCTTCAATTAAATAGTGGATAGGTAAAAAGGTCTAAAGATTGCATCAAAAATTGAAGCATATCTTTCTCCCACATGAGATTTCTATAGTTCCTCCCCTTTATAGCCTAAATAGCTGCTTCTAGTTTATATTGTAAAGATAATATAAACACTCTGACTAATACTTACTATTCCATGTTTGCCATTTCTCCTGAATACTCCTAAGGAAAGCAAGTATCACATTTTCTACCTCTATCAAAAGGTTGTATCTTCCTGTCTTTTTTTTCCTTGTACTGCTAACATGCATCTAATTTGTGATTTTGTTTCCAAGTGTTCCATACAGTTTCTCTTTATAAAAGAAAGGAACCCCTTCAAGTTTTCAAAAGTGGTCATAACATTGTTAACCCTACCATGAACCCACTTGCACAAAAAGCAGTCAAGACATTTTTCCTCCTCAAAACACCGACATGTTCGAATTGTTAAAAACTGTGATAAAATTAGTAACGTTGATATTTTCTTTCTGGCACTTGCATTGTAGCATTTTAATTTTTAGGATTCCTTTTCATGAACTCTTATCCATAGCCAAAAAAGACAGAACATAATTTTTTTTGTTTCATAAATAATGAAAAATGAAGTTCCCTAATATTCATTTTGCTTTGTGAACAGGAACAATAAGTAAACCACACATTATTTCAAGGCTGAGGTTAGAATCCTGAGGATACAGAGTACTGTTGTCACTTTACTATTTGTAGTTTGTATTTTTTTACCATAAACAGTATATCTCTGATCTCTCAGTTTTATGGCCTCATCCATAACCTCAGAATAATATTTTCCAGACACACAGAACAGCCGTATACAATATGGTTATCATCAATTTTATTTTAGATTGAGGAAAACCAAACCAAAACAAATATGTATTTTATAAAATGTTACAAATAGCGTCTCTCCTGTCTGTGGTGAAAGAAAGTAAAGGTGGAGAACACAGAAGAGAAAGACATAACATCGACAAAGACAATTCTTCACTTATGGTAATCCAACATATTTGTTCCTATATTATTTATTCTTACTCCTGTGAAGACTTTAACATTCTTTTCATTCATTATCTTACACCTCACACCATTTTTGTAAAGTAGGATAACGTTACAGCTGATTTCAAATTTTGTATTAAACCCACCATTGAGAAGTAAAACACAGCCCTTTAGAAACAATGCATTTTAAACATAGCTGTCCCTATCATATGGACTGATATGGAAGTAAAGAAAATTAACTTCAAAAATTGAGTGCTATATATAGGATTCATTTTTATGCCTGCCTTTCTGTTGGCAAGTTGTGGTCATAATAGGCTTAAGAACTCCAGCAGGATATATTTTTTTCCTTCCTAAGCCTTTGGAGCACTATCTATTTGTAGGTATCATATATTACCTCTGTGTGGGGCCTGCAGATGAAATCTATTCCAGGAGTAGTCCTCGTTGGTAGATTTCCAGAAAGCCATCTGTTCCCAATGGGGCATCTTGTCTGCCTTCCCTAGCAATTAGAAAGCAGCAGATGAAGATGCAAAGCATAAAAAGGAAGAAGGACATGAAAGAATAGAAAATTATATAAGGAAATCTTGTTTGTTTGAAGAAATGCAGTAGTAAACCGTTAGAAACATAGAGGTTGTAACTACCTGAACAAAAGGATTTTTTTTGCAAACTCTCTGTAATAAAACACACACTCCCCACCAGTCATCACTGTTTGGTTAAGTCGCTCACTGCCATAAGTTTCTGGTGAATCAAAATGAAAAAAAAGACACGTGTATTGTACTTTATCGAGAAAACAATGGCTGTCACACAAGTGTTTCCTCATGAAACAAAGACATTTGGATTTATCACCAGAAAAATATATTTCATTTTGGAACTTTAGTCCTTTTGACTCTCTGATTCTGATATGATTATGCTTTGTCTGAAAAATGAGGGAATTAATTATAATACTAACATACATATGATTCCAATCAGTAGACTGTGATAGGTCACTGGGGATTACAGTCTTAAAACATAATTTATGATAAAGAATACCAATTTTTTTGTGAATATATAAGAACACAAAGGGAGAAATTGTCAAAATATTTTTCCCTCTAAAAGATATGGATGTGATCTAATCCTGATCACTTGGGCTCCCTCTACACTTAGCAGACAGAAATCAACATCTCCAGAAAGTTTCAATCCTATTATGTTTGATGTTTTCCTTAGCAGGAACAAATGTTTTCTAGAAGTGTCTACAGCTCAAGGAGCCAAGATAACTAGCTGAGACTATCCAACTTGCATTTAGACAGTTGTCATCAGATAAGTTAAATATTACCCCAGTTGATCTAAAAATTAATTTTAGCATTTAATTTTATTGTTTCTTTTTATCTTTCTGAAAATTAAATTTAAAATGTAAAGGAAAGTGTTAAAGAAAAAAATCTGTCATTTTAACTTTACACGTAATCTTATCTCAGGTCTGTGATACAGAAGGGAATAATTCTGAGAAAAAATGACATTTATTCACCTCTGTGTAGAGCCTGTTCATTCCTGATTGTTTTACCCAGGGAACCTGACAATGTCAGTGTTTTTAATATGATGGATTTTCTGATATTCTTAAATGGCAAAGTTAGGCAGACCTGTAGAGGAGATGAGACCCCTTTATTTATCCTTGTGAATATATTTGCCATAACTAGTCATAGGAATTACCATCATCACTGTTCAGATAAAACTAGTAATTTTGAAAGTAAGACATGCAACACAAAGGACATGGTGACTTAAATCTATATCAATATTAATTCTGCTAAACTCTAGTGGAAGTGTATGCTGCATCTGCCTTAGAGATGAATTTATTATTATCAATATTATAGTGACTGCTGTAAAGTGATGTATTTTTTTTTCTTCTGAAGTCAAAAAAGCTTCTTTTATTTATCAGAGAAATAAGTTGGAATTGTACCCGGCACCAGGAAATGAATACGTATATGTACCTTTATCTGTATATATGTTTAAGAGAGAGAAACTGAAAAAGAGAGAAAAAGCTCTCGCTTAGGACTGCACAGAATCTACATAGAATAGTGGCAATCTTTCAGTCCTTGGAAATATGGTATGCAATTACATGATTTAAAGCTTTAGCAGCATGCAGAGGTTGCATATGTAGATGGTAGATCTTTACTTGATAAATGTTTGTCTTAACGCTTTGTTAAAGTCATGAGTTCCAGTGCAAAGCTTCCCAAATTCTTAACTTCTCAAAGTTATAATAATAATAATAAATATTCTATCAAGAGATTTAAACTGGATGTCACATGGTTCATCAGCTGGGAAGTTGTCATTCTGCATGTGGGCCAGTCAGTGGAGAGCACTCCTCTTCAGTGAGTTTGAAAGATATTTGCTCACAGCAGAGGAATGTAGAAGCACAGGAATCCAAGGTTTCTGCTTAGCCCCATTGCTCCAGTGCCTCTTCATTTCCTTCAAACTATATTTACACCAGTCGCAAGCTACTTATCTTCTCTCCTCATAATTCCAGTCACATCCTCCCTAGCACTTCTCT
>WAAD01027830.1:79561-110111 GCA_013389945.1 Fregata magnificens
TTTTTTTAAATAGTATTCGTCTTCCAGAAAGATTTTAAAATGAGAAAAATTAGATTATCATGAACCAAACTGCGAGATTTCTGACTGGGGGATATTAAAGTGTGAATAATCTGTTTTCTCTCTGAGTTTCTCTGAGCTACAGTCAGAAACATGTGACTATGTTACCCCTCCCAGTGGCCAAGTCTACTTTCATCTACTGTTTTTAGAACTGTATATACCTAGAACCAGAGACAGAATTTGGCTATGATATTTACTAAACCATTTCCTAAATCTCCACGAGCAGTGAGAAATACAAACAGAGGAAAGTTTTATTAGTTACAATACCTTTCCTGAAGCTATTGTTTTCCAGAGCGGTATTATGTGAACAAATTTTTAAATGTCTGGCTAAACAGATAGGCAGGTATTAGACCTTAAGTACAAAAGCTTACCATTCATGGGCCAGAACAATTTTCTCCCGTGTGAATAAGAAAGTAGTGCTTACCCCTCTTGGCAGCAAGATCAGAGGAATGGTGGTCTTCTGTCAAAAGCTTTTCCCTCAGGGCATACTCCTAGGACTGTGATGTGGCAATAATTTTCTAATTGCTACTAACTACTCCTTAAGGGCTGGATTGTAATGGAAGCCTTTGTTTTTCCTTTAACGTGAATCAGCTGAATCAGAACTTTTATTCCTGGTGGGGAGTTTAAGACCAGGAATTCAGGTTTAAAGACTTTTTTCCTGGAAACCCTTGGTCTGGAATGCTTATGTGTTTAAAATGAAAGGAGGCTGCTAACAGCGCTTTCAACATCTTAACATTCCTGTTACAAACTACATTTACAATAAATTCTTAGAAATTCATTATGCTTACAATAAACTTTTAGCTTGAAGCAAATTGTTCCATAATTATCTGTATCAGGGTTTTCTATGTTGTCCTCCAACGCATCTGTTACTGGATACTGCCCAAGGAGATGGCATTAAGGACTGCAGATCTGACCCTGTAGGCAATTCACAGAATTGCGGCCAAGCTGGTTAGGAGTGGCAGCTGGAGGTCTGCTCCAACCTCCCTTCCTCTCTCTCACAGCAGAATTAGTCACCATGCTGGGTCAGGTTAGCCCTGCATCTTGGAAACTTCTAAAGACAGAGAAACTACCTCTCTGGGTAACCTCTTCCCTTGCTGCCATACTCTCCAAGTGAAGAATTTTTTACTAATGCGCAGCCTGACCCTCCCAAAATGCAGCGTGTAGCTCTTGTGCCTTGTTTTACCATCTGCTACCACCAAGAAAAGTTTGGCTCCATCATATTTGCAGCTCCACATTGTAGGCTTGGGTTAGATTGCCTCGGCTTCCACTTTTGCTAGATGTAAGGAGCCAAACTTCTTCAAGTTTTGCTCACAGGCCCTCAGTCACATTGGTAGCTATCTGTTGGACCATGTCATTTCTAAACAACCTTTTTTAACTAGGTGCCCCAAAAACCAACACAGTATTCCAAGTGCAGCCTGACCGTTGCCAGGCAGAGGGGCATACTAACTTTCTTGACTGACTAGCCACGCTTCTCCATTTGTAGCCAAATAAGCAGTTTGCCTTATGATGAGAGCACATAGTTGGCTATATTCAGCATGCCGCTTGCCATAAGGCCCGGGTCATTTTCAGCAGGGCCGATATTCCTGGCCTGTACTGATGCACGTGGTTACCCTGCCCCAGGTACGGAACTCTACTTCTCCTTGCTGATTGTCGTGATTCATTCCTATGATCTGAACAAGGTTTATTTCCTTAATCTCCTTCAGCCTTCTGCACAAACATATGTATTTATTACTGTGGGATTGTTTGTGTATACTTTCTAAAATCTTTTGAAGCTGTTAAATTTCATATGGAGAATTCGGTACAAAGAAAGTAAGCGTCGTGTTTCAGTCACATTAAACTTAAAAATATGTATCAGATCTATATTGTTAAAGTTTTCAGAGAAAGAAAGGCAGAGTCCATTGATTGATTTATTAAAAGGCTCCCATTTTCCCAGGAAAGAGTTACCTGATTATGCCCAGTTGGAACTGAGCTTGACTAAATTTTAGGGGGGCGGCGGAGGGGGAAGTGCTGATCTCCTCTCTCTGGTGTCCAGCGATAGGACACGAAGAAATGGGATGAAGCTGTGTCAGGAAAAGTTCAGACTGGACATTAGGAAAAGGTTCTTCACTGAGAGGGTGGTTGGTCACTAGAACAGGCTCCCCGGGGAATGGCAGGGGTGACTCTCCCGTCCCCGAAAGCAGGCGCCAGGTGAGGAGAGCCATCGTGGGAGGCACACCAGGCCCGTGCAAGCAGTCACAGGTCTGGACGTCCTGCCAGCAGCTCCAATGGGAAGCAGGTCCTGCCAGAAGGATGGGGCAGCACCTGCTAGGTGAGGGTGACAGAAGGCCAAGCAGCCATGGAGAGGCGAGGAGACAGTGAAGCTCCAAACATAAACACATGCCTCTTAAATCTTTAACTTTGCCAGTACTGTGGAGGTGGAGAGAGGTGTCAATGGACCTTTCCTCTAGTCAACAGAAGTTCAGACGAGGTGAGAGCAGTGCAGTGCTGCCTGGCCCACCGGGCATGAGAGTGCCTGGTTGCACTTGGAAACCCATGACGGGAGAGGCAGAGGCAGCTGCATTGACTGCGCTCACTGCGGGATCCCCCTACAGCCCTTCTCCTCCTGTTTGGCAACCCCAAAACCACTCTGTTCCAGGAAGAAAGTGGCATGTAGTAATCGATCCCAGAATGACCGCAGCTCCCGAGCAAGATGGCTCATCTTCAGGTCCATTCGTTAGAAAGGGTGCAGATAAAATGACCTTTCAAAGGTAATAGATTTTAAATCTATTTCTATTTACAGTGAGACAGTGAGTCATTTTAACTCGAAACTTTAGTTTTGATGGGACCAGTAGGAACATTGCTAGAAAATCTTATGACCAAAGTAAGAATATTTTAAGGCTTCCACCTCCGCTTTGTTCTCCTCTGCAACTGACGGTTGAATTGTCTAAAAGCAATTTGTAATTAATCAACACAATTTTAATTAATAACACAATAAACAATTGTGTCAATTTCCAGAATTCATATATCATCTTAAGAGGTAGCTAGCATGCTTTTCATGATCACAAAATGTGAATATTCATGTTTCATTTTGTAATCTAATGATTACATCCTCCTTGAAATAAAATTATCACAATATTAAATAAAGTGTTCGCTTTTTTCAACATTGGGTTGCATGCTCAGATACAGTATAAAGTAAAGCAAAACAAGACCTTTCAAATGTAAAGTTTTCTATTGATAAAACCAGGAACATCAAAATAACCACTTAGCATGTATTGTGGACTTCATTTTACAGTATTTGACACACACATGTAATAACAGTACAATCATCAAGGCTGAGTTACTCTTTCCATAAACTGTATTTTAGCAGCTCTGTACTTTTACCATTGCATGGATGCAATGCTTACAGCCTTATTTTGAAATGTTTTCTCATCAGGAAGTTTTTGTAGTATTAGAAGAGCTTTTACAGAGGAAAGCATAAAGAACTTGCAACAGCTAGCAAGCATGACATCATTAAAAAGCAATGAATGTTAGGAATATTCCTGTTCTAATCCAGGCCACACATCCTGCTGCCCTGGAAGACAGCCAAGCCCAACATCCTTTTAGGGTTACAGGGCAGGCTGTGGCCTTTCACAGTTTGCTTTAGTAATCTCTGCATGTGGAATATTCACTGGCAGGCATTACAATAAAATCTAAAATTACTCCATCAGAGAGCTGGTGTTCCACCCTTCCTGCATTCTTCCCTGACACTGAAATTGCCCAAAAAGAGCTCTACTGCATTTCATAGATTTCTGTGAAGGACTGTGTACAGAGATGATGGGGGGGTTTTGCACATAGGTTCAATAGCATATTCCACTTAAGAAAAAAACATTATTTAGACTGCTTAAGAATATGTTGTGCTGATAGTCTTATTAGTTCCAGTGCATGAACCCATTAGAGTTTAATTCTGCAAGCTTTTCTGTGTATTTTCAGTGTTTCAGATGACTAGGGGAAAAGTGATCAGACCTTTCCTTTACACAGCATGACTGTCACATCGACTGTACAGAGTATAGCTCTCTGGGCCCAGGCACTCTGCCATGCTAAATCCCTTACACCACCCCTTTGGGGAAAAAGGGAACTGAAAGCTGCAGCAAAATGAACAGCTAAAGGCTCCCAGAGCAAACCTTAGCTGACAAAAAATGAGGAGCATAACTGATTTCAGGATGCTGTTTTTTTATTCCCAGTTAATGTCCTCAGCAGCGTTCATAGGAGATATTCATACTGCCAGCACCTAATTTAGATGATGAAGTAAGATCATAGTGGGGGCATGTAGTCTGTAATTCATATGAGAATTTTAGGTGCCTAAAGAGTAACTTAGGGAAAATACTATTTCTCTGACCAACTATCAGAGAGACACACATGTCTCTGCAGTCCTCACGATGAGATCTTGTCTCCCTGAATATAGCTAGTAGTTATTGTTTAGCTTTCTTTATTGACTGCATGAGGAATGTATGCATCTACTTTAAAATTATTCTCTAGGGGCCTAAAATCCAGATCTATTATAGATGCTCCAGCCAGGTGACTTGATAGTACCCCTTTCTTCTTAGGCTTCCTAAAACACCAGTGAACTGAACTAGCTTCCTTCAGAAAGCAGCCAAATTTGACTTGCGTTCTGAATTCTCCAATAATATTTATCATGGTCCACTGAAAAATGTGGGAATTCAAGAGAATGAGGCTCCAGTCTTCTGGACTACTTTACAAGACACACGTTTTGGGGAAAGCTTGGATTAAGAAGTTCCTAACCTTCATGCCATACTCCTGCACCAGCTGAACCAACATTTACAACTTCAATTTACAAGATTATGCAGCAATTGAACAGGTGAAGTTATCCAGGTTAAATATAACTACTCCCCCTTTTTTAACGGATTGCCCTGTGATCTGTTTTACGCCATGGTTTCACAAAGTGTTGGGTCACCACAGCTCAGGAGGTAATGAAGTGCAGCACAGCTTTTTAAGCTGTCTTTGCCTCCAAAACTAGAATCTCCTGAAATTATACCCGGAGGCACATAAATTAGATGTCTAAAATAAGACAGTGAAATGAAATCCCTTAGTTACCACACTTTCGTTTGGTTCTACAGAGTAACTAGTAATTACACTTAGACCAAAATATGTTACAGGATGTCAGACACAAAAGCAACAGTTCATGCTCAGAATTCTGTAGTAAGTGTTCAGTTGCAAAGCCCAATATGAAAAAGCATGTTTGGAAAAACTGTACAGCTTTTTTACATCAAAATCAGTCCCCATAAATGGAACGATTGTCTGGAAGAAAAGAAGTTATTCATAGGTAGTCATACCAAGAAAGACAGCAGGAACTGAAATCTCCCTAGGTGATTTATAATAAATAGCAGCGCTTACCAGTCAAGACAATCCCAGAGAGACAAGGTGAGGGAAATGCAGACACTCTGAAATGGTTTGTTACACTGGTAATCACATCAGTTCTTTGTCTTGCTGATTTGTAACTGTTATTCTGTATAACAGGAAAGGAAGTATACTACAAAAGCAGTCTCAGATTTTGTCTATGGCTACCATTTTATTGCCAAATCTATCCCCTTGCTTGGCTGCAGAATAGATATGACATAAAAACCCTATGGCAAAAAGTCTGTGGGAGTCTGTACCTTCTTTATGTCATGATATAATGTTCTCTGATATTGACTGTCAGAAACCTTGAGAAGTGGTAGAGTTGTCTAGAGACGAAGCAGGACACGCTGCTCTCTCCTCTGGTTCCTTTATATCTGATTGATAGGACCAGCATTAGCTCCTTCTGGAAGATTCACATCTTCCTTGACAAGGAGTTTCTTACTGCAGGAGCTGTCCCCCTGTCCCCTGATGATCCCTTTGCAACGCTGATCAAAGTAATATGAACTTGGGAAGGGTGCAAGGAAATCCAGACAGTCTTACGTATAGGAGCAACTGTGAGGCTAGACTCATCATCTATCACCATTACTAACTGTACTCTTGAGGCCAAAATTAGGGCTTCTTGATGCTAGGTACCATGAAGCTAGGTGAAAAACCCTGACTATGTGATTTGACTTTGTGCATCCAAGTGAGTCCAGCCTGCATACCCACACCTTCATACCAAACTCCAGCACTGGGAACATTGCTGTACCTATTGCTTCTTCACAAACTCAGCTCTTTCTCACCATGACTGCAGTCTCAAGGTCTTGAAGGAGACCAGGCACGTAGGTATGAGAGAAATGGTATACTTCCTTTGCTTTCTGGAGACCTTCTCATGTACCCACAAATGTTGTTGTAGTCTACCTCATTGCCCTAGTTAAGAGTCCCTGTGAAGGCTCCCCACAGCCACAAGTGACATGGGAACAGAGCTCAGTGAGCATTTTGGCTAGGTGCCCCTGCCTGGAGCACAGTCTGTTGCAGGAAATCATATGTAAAAACAGTGAGGTATGCGAGCAGGGGAAAGTGGTAGCAGGGTTTAAGTACAAACGTTCCTCAGGCTGTGTGACCATAAACTATTCCCCGCACTACATTGTAACTCCACTGTTCTCTATTCCTCTTATGCTCTTCATCTCCCTCCTTCCTTGTCCCTCTCAGCCTTGACTTCAAATGACAGCATTTTGTAGGAAGGGAAAACAAAACACATTGTTTTCCACACTCTCCACAGTGCTGCATGACTCCAGAGACAGCTGGACTACATTCACGCTAATAAATTATAATTACTGGGCCCATTTTCTGGACCTGTGGCCAACAGCTACAGTCTGGCAACATCCATATAACTTAGCTCTCTTGGCCTTTGAAACCAGGTGGCCATATCCAGATGGCCTGTTGGGAGTGATCCCTCACCTAACTCATATACACTAACTCATATGCACTACATGTGGGTGCTGGTTTGGACCAAAATCTTGCAAGGGATCATTCAAACATTTTAATAGTTTCCCATTGAAATAAGTTGAATAAGAACCTTTGTAAAGCTCTGATGTTTGATAATACTTTATTTCCTCCTCTGTATTTAGACCCCACTGGTGTTTAGACAAATTAATAGGTGTTTATAACTCTGGCTCTTTTGTCTTTATTGCTTTCTTGAGCTCTTGGAAAATTTGTTAGAATGATCTCTTGTTTTTGTCCCTAATAGTTTCATGGAGAACTTTGACAAATTAGAGAAAGGATTCATGCCTTCTCTCCTATGGCAGCTCTTGCAGATTCTGTGCAGTGTCACACACCAAAATACTCCTGCAGAGATTTGTATCTCAAATGTCTTTGGAAAAAGAGAGGAAAGCTCTTGGGTCACTTGCATGTGGCACAGAAATGGGAAGTGAAAAGAACAAGTGGTCTTGGCATAAACAGTGGACCTAACCAGCTACAGTAAGTTAAGGAATAAAGGAGAAACATACATTTTCCATATTTTCCCTGTGTGTTGTTTTTTTTGAGCAGCTCCTTTGTAAGGGGAGACAGAAGATACTGTCTTTGTCATGATACATGACTGAACAGAGGAAATATGTGTTGTCAGCAATGTCAGCTGCATCAGGAGCTACCATAACTTTCCTGTAGAAATAATTAATCTACAGATTAGTGTAGATTGTGAATAGTCACTCATTCTTTCTCTGTTTTTACTTACTGATTCGACTTTCTCCTCTGAGATACACAGTGCTCTGTGGCTGGCGTGCTAGTTGGTGGGTATTTCAGGGATCGTGCTAGAATGCAGCTGCGATCAATATAAACTCAGATATCCAAGAACTTCATGTAGAGGTGAAGGAGAGCTTATTGGAGTTAGAGCTTAGAGAAATTTGAAATGTTTTCTTCCTGTGCTGATGGGATTGCATGGTTTTAGAACAAAACACTATCCTCCAGCTTCTACAGATATCAAGAATATGGGTGGGATTTTCTCAGACCTGTGCTCTAGGTCCATTGAACAAAGGATGTCTGAACAAAATAGTAATTTTCAATAGATCTGCTTTACTTCAAAAATACCTTCCAATTTTTATCCCTGCCACAGAGTTTGGCTAGCAAGTTACCTAAACTGAACTTTTCCTCTTTGCTCATTTATTATACAGCCCTCACTTTTAGAATGTACATTTTCAGACTTTCATGTCTTGTTTCCAGAACTGCTGAGCGCTCACAGCTGCTGCTCAAGCCATTGTGTTCTGAACATATAAAATGAGTGTTGATGCAAAATAATAGAAGACAGCCTAAACTGAAGCTACTGGCAAAAAGTTGCAGAGGTAACACAGAATGACAAGGCAAGAAAACCACAGGTGAAATTCTACGTCAATGGATGTGAAGTGATGAAAATGGAAAAAAACCCAAACAGATATTCTAGTTACACACATCAAATAAAGGATTCTAAATTAATCATCTCTACTTAGGAAAGAAATCTGGAAGATGTCATCGGTTTAATTGTCTGTGGTGGTCAAAAGACAGAATAGGAAATGGAAGAAAAAAATAAAGAAAAAATACTGCTGTATCACAAACTGAATCTGAGAGTGCACCTATATTTTGAATATTGTTTTCCCCATTGGAGGATTTGCTCCATATTTACCTCCTTTTTTGTATTCTTTCTCCAAATGTCCATTATTGACCATTGTACAAATTATTACATTGAACAAGCTATTACACCAAAGGGATTTTTGGTCTGACACAATAAAACAATTTCTTAAACTTTTTTGAAAAATCTCTGAAAAATCTGATACTTGATATATCAGACTGCGTTCAAAATTATCGGAAAATGTGGGCATTCATGTTTCTGTGTCTAATGTTCACATCAGTAAAATCAGTATGAGCCCTCGTTCAGCTCACTGGGAACTGGGAGCACAAGCCAGAGTCTGTGCAGTAACTGTGTCCCCATTTATACCAGTAAGTTAAGCAAGATCAAGACTCAGACTTGCATTATTAGCGCACCAGCAATAGTCTCATTTCATTGTTAGCATGCTCCTTTTCATACTTTTGGTTGAGACACATAGATCTCTTGTCACAAGTGTGCAGGAGATGTTTGCAGGATAGTGAAGGTTGCAAGTGGTTGCAAGCAAGTGACTGTTTCCAAGAGACAGTATGGACGAGGTGAGCCTGTTCCACAGGACAGAAAGTTTACCTGCCTGGATGCAAGTTGTCCCATTCTGCTTGCTCTCAGTGTCAGAAAACAGGTCCTGGCCCATTTTATTTACTAGGATAGATATAACTTACGGAGATGAGTGCTGTAAGAAAGTCTAATAGATAATATAGCTGTCTTCAGAGCGGGATTTGAATAATGTACAGTAAATAAATGTGCATACATACTCTGAAGACAGAGAATAAAATGAAATATTGAGTAGATCTCCTCTGCAAGCAATCATCATCCATCATGTGTAATGAAGTAGGGGTCCCATGGAGAAAGAATGTAAATATATAATTCAAGGCTATATCATAATTATCATCCCCAGAGTAGAGGGATTGAGATGGCCTAGGGAAATAATTCCACGCTTTGGTATAGTTTATTTTCCATCTGAATAGTGAGACTTAAAATAATTTTGTGTATGTTTTTCATGTGTGTTTCACTCTATGAACATGTGCATGCACATAGTCCTATGCTTACAGGATACATCTACCCTATCAACTATTTTAGACCAACAGGAGAAAGCTTTTATAGAAAAATAGTTGATGCCAAGGTCCCGGTGTATGTGTTACAAATGAGAGTAGATTGGATTAGCTCTAGTCTGGTCCTGTAGACCTAATGTTCATCACTAAGTGGAACTGCACTTCTGTAGTGCATCTTCTGGTTTAGTTTCAACTGAAACGATCCCTGTTCAGGTGCTCTGAAACTGCTCCATGAAGTGAACTAAAGTAATGAACTTACCAACGAGGAATGAGGCACTGCTGGACTTGCTATTCACAAACCAAGAAAACCTGCTTTGTAAGATCTCAGTTAGTAACAACCTTGGCTGCAGTGATCACAATATTTTGGAGTTTGGGATCCTGCTGAGCATGCTGAAGGTTAACACCAAGGCTAGGATTCTAGATTTTAGAAGAGCAAACTTCAGTTTGCTCAGAGTTCAGTTGGGAGGGATTCCATGGGATGCTTCCATGGAGGATAAAGGAGCTAGCGAGTGCTGGGAGTTCTTCAAGAATGCTCTCTTGGAGGCACAAAACCAGTTTATCCCCTATAAAAGGAAGGGAAGTAAATGGAGCAAGAGGCCCCCTTGGCTCAACCACGAGCATCTGGGTCTGCTCAAAACCAAAAGGGAAGTGTGCCAGAGACGGAGAAGTGGAAGACTATCCGTTGAGAACTACAGGGGCATTGCCAGAATGTGCAAAGATGCAGTTAGAAAAGCAAAAGCTCACCTTGAATTGGAACTGGCCAGAGACATCAAAAATCACAAGAAAGGGTTCTTCAGGTATGTCAATTGCAAGCGGAAGCAGAAGGAAAACATAGATCCACTGTTAAACAGTAGAGGTGAATCAGTCACCATCAATGTTGAAAAGGCAGAGGTTCTCAGCACTTTCTTCACCTCTCTCTTTACCAGCACAGTTGGGTCCCAGGTGTCGGGAACGAAAATCCAGGTGGATCCAAACACAGACCCACCACCAGTGAAGGAGGAGTTGATATGTGAATTATTACAGGAGCTTGACCCCTACAAATCGATGGGCCCTGACACCATCCACCCGAGCGTGTTGAGAGAGCTGGCTGATGTCATTGCGAGGCCACTCTCCATAATCTTCGAGAAGTCGTGGAGATCGGGGGACGTCCCAGAGGACTGGAGGAAGGTGAATGTTACCCCTATCTACAAGAAGGGCTCAAGGGAGGATCTGGGTAATTATAGGCCCATCAGTCTTACTTCAGTCCCGGGGAAAGTTATAGAACGAATCCTCCTAGGGACCATTACAAGTCAAATGAAGTACGTGATTGGGAAAAGCCAACATGGCTTCACTAAAGGCAGATTGTGCCTGACAAATCTGGTGGCCTTTTATGATAGTGACCTGTTTGGCTGACATGGGGTGAGCAGCGGACATTGTCTACCTGGACTTCTCCAAGGCTTTCGATACTGTTCCCCACGGCCTCCTCCTGCAGAAATTGATGCATTACAGCCTAGACAAGTGGTCTGTGCGGTGGGTGGGAAATTGGCTGACAGGCCACACCCAGAGGGTGGTGGTAAATAGCTCTTTTTCAAACTGGCAACCTGTCACAATTGGGGTTCCCCAGGGATCGATATTGGGCCCAATGGTGTTTAATATCTTCATAAGTGATCTGGATAACGGATCAAGTGTAGCCTGATGAAGTTTGCTGATGATACCAAACTGAGTGCGGAAGTGGACACTCTGGAAGGGAGAGCCACCCTGCAGGAAGACCTGAATAGGCTGGAAGAGTGGACTAACAAGAACCTTGTGAAGTCCAACAAGGGGAATTGTAAGGTCTTGCACCTGGGAAAACATAATCCAGGAGTGCAGCACAGACTGGGATCCACCTGGTTGGAGAGCAGCTCTGTGGAAAGGGACCCGGGGTCCTGGTGGACAGGAAGCTTAATATGAGTGAACAGTGTGCTGCTGCGGCCAAGAAGGTCAACAGGATGCTCGGTTGCATCAACAAGGGCATCGCCAGCAGAGATAAAGAAGTCATTATCCCACTCTACTCAGCGCTTGTCAGGCCACACCTGGAGTACTGTGTTCAGTTCTGGTCCCCACTATACAAAAAAAGATGTGGACGGGCTGGAGGGGGTCCAGAGAAGGACCACCAAGATGATCAAAGGTCTGGGAAGGCTGCCATATGAGGATAGGCTGAGAGAACTGGGTTTGTCAGAAAAGGAGGCTTAGAGGTGATCTCATCACCGTGTACCAGTACTTGAAGGGAAGTTACCAAGAAGATGGAGACTCCTTTTTTACAAGGAGTCACATGGAGAGGACAAGTGGTAATGGGCATAAGTTACTCTTAGGGAGATTCCAATTGGACATGAGAGGAATATTTTTCACAATGAGAACAGTCAACCATTGGAATAATCTCCCCAGGGAAGTGGTTGACTCCGCTACACTGGATACTTTTAAGACTCAGCTGGACAGAGTGCTAGGCCATCTCGTCTAGACTGTGCTCTTGCCTAGAAAGGTTGGACCAGATGATCCCTGAGGTCCCTTCCAACCTGGGATTCTATGGTTCTATAAATGCACAAGAGGACAACCAAGGGATTCACGTCAAATGTACACTCCTTATTCAAACTAAAATGTTAGTATAGGTTCATCTGAAAGCAGTCATATTTTATATGTGTAAGTTTACACAAATGTGAAGAAAATTATCTGTACAAAGAGACTCTATCTGTCATTTTCTGACTCAGCACAAGGAATATTACGTTGTAGAAAGTGATATTTTCAAAAGATGGTGCTTCACCATCACAAAAGCAGTGATGGTGAAATACTCATTGCTCTCTGTGAACTGACTTTTCACCAGAGGACCATGGAAAATCCAAACTGCATTCAGTATTTAAATTCTGTAGTTGTTTTGGTGTTTTCTGAGATTTTCACAGGATAAAGTTTTGGACTTCTATCAAAATGGTAAATGAAACCCTAAGCATGCCATCTGACTGACTCTAGTATGACATGCTGGATCTACAATGGAAATAAGCTTCTGAGTACTATATCACAGTCAATGTCTACATTCCAAATACATAAATAACTGCTTCCACATAAATTCTATGTAATTTTTGCTGTTTTGTGAATCATTGTGCTTTGAGATTACTGAGTAGAATGGATAGCAAAGCTGTCTCTTTCTGAACACTTGTCTTCATTTTGATGAAGTGAATCATGATGGCTGTTTGCAGTAACGTCTGCGGTGGACTGTTTATGTGCATGTGGGCATTCATGTCCGTATGTTTAATGTGAAGAGGAATATAAAAATCTTGATTCTTCATTAAATGTAGACTTTTTAGTATATTTAGTTAAGTCCTGTTTTATTGCCTAGGTAACAGATTAGAACATCTATCATTGCATAATAAGATACTCACAAATTGAATGTTAATAACACCTATTAATTTTAACTATAAGATCTGTGTCTTGTTAGTAAATAATCCAGAAAATTAGTTTCATGTTAAAAGGTTTTCCTTGGCATAACATTTCATCAAGAAGTGTCTAAAAACACTTTTGTGCATCTGAGTGGACTGTAATTCTTTAATAATATGGCTGAATTGCTACAAGGGAGAAGGATACTGACTGCTATTATTAGTTGCCATTCTATATTTTAAGATGAGAGATTAACAGAATCTAAAAATAGAATGTTTGCTGCAGTCATGGTAACACACATTTCAAAATTTGCAAATGTTAGCACACAATATTTTAACTAGGAAAAGATGATATCATATCAGATAAGCTCAGCACAGATTGAAAGTTAAGCCTTTTTCATTTGGGCATTGTCTGCCTGTGAGCAAGTTTACAACTTCTTTGTAAATTCTGGAAAAGTAAAATTATAGCCTGGATCCAACACAGTCAAGACTACTAACAATATTAATATTTCTGGAGCACATAGTATAGTGTTTGTTTGTTAACTTGAAGTATTTTGATTTCCATTTATTACTATTTATTTATCCATACAGGATAAGTAAATCCATATACAGCAGCCACTGTCATTGCTCAGCTTAGGGCACTTGGATTATTAATATTTTGTAGCAGTGTCTTAGCAGCTGACTGCAGTGAGCTATAGATTCTGCTTTGGAGCTTTAGTGCTCTGATGGTTAGCTACACTGACTGCCAGGCTTGCTTTTGCTTCCTTTGTATATATAATAACACTTCGGAGTAATCCAGCTGGCAAGGTGAAAGGGAAGTAGACTGATGGCAGCAAGTACTGTAGGGTCATGCTTATTTTGTCTTCAAACAGATTTCCTGTGAAACTTAACATTATGGCCACAAAGAGGAGGCTCTGATTGGTGCATATAATTATTTACTTGGGGAAAAAAAGAGAAGACTTTATCTTTCAGTCAGTAAGAAATAAAATAGAAGGTGGGAAAACTAGGTTTAAATCCTTGTACCAAAGTCTGTAATAAGTGACCAAATCGAAGAACTTGAGTAAGGCAAGCTGAGAGTTTGGGCATGGCAATACTACACAAGCAAGCACAGGACAGAGCTGGAAGAGATGGTGAGAGACCCAGGACTGGTGCCGGAATAGTGTCAGAGCAGTGCTAGACTGGGCTACAAACCCTTCAGAGAGGAACCCTGCTTGTAGCATTGCCCTGGTGTGATTGTTCAGCCTGGATGGCCAAGCCCTGTCCTCCTAAGCCTGTGCCACAGGGCTGGCAGAGTGAAAGGTCAGAAAGACTAGCAATTCTTGTGCATTGTAGATACTGTCCTAAATTTCCTCAGTCTGGTGACTAGGACACCGTCCTCCTAAAATGTCCATTCAAATCAGGCAGAGTGGTGATTCAAAACTTGGTCTTTAGCATCCCACCAAAGAACATAAACTGGGATGATTTAGGTAAAGTGAGCATGCAGAGTCAGAGAGTTCTCCACAAATCCAGGCTGGTTTTGGGGAGGACCTGGGAGAGTACCTTAAGGACTGGCTTGAGTGACCCACTGGAGCAGATCTACAGGTTCAGGTGACAAGTTGATGAGTAAATTTAGGACCTTGGTGGCTATGTGCATGTCTGACCATGCATGTTCAGACTTTATAATCCGTTCTGGCATGAGCTGAAGAAGACTGTGATAGTCTCACTGATGCACAAAACACTCAACTCCTGTTGTGAATCAGACTTGAAAATCCTCTAATGTCAAGTGCAAAAGAACTTAAATATCATTTGAGCTGACTCAGTACAGTCTACCACTCTTCACGATTCGTTACACATATTTGGTTTTTGGGACTTCAACACCTGTTAAGATTAATTACCTACAATTTCAGGCTCATGGTCTGGTTTAGGCAGATGTAACTAGATACTCTGGAGATCAGTGATGGACCAATATCAGGACAGAACAATCCCAAACATATGCGATACCAGACTCGTTATGAGCTAGTATGCTGGTAGTATTACTATGCCTGCTATATCAGCCTTGTGTAGTTCTCTGAACTGCTCAGGCATTCTGCACCGCTGATTCCTTCCTTGCTCCCCGTAAATTTCTATCTCCGCCACCATCCTCAGTGCTATGCAGTATCCTACTTCTAGGAAAGTGTATAGGTCTGGAACCATATACCATACCTACCTGGTCTTAGCAACTGCAAAGATGATCCGCCCTCCCTCACTACCTTTATCCCACTGGCATTTTTTAGGGTTTTTTTATTATGCCAGCATTCAGATATGGTAATTCAAACCTAGGTTGTGAAAATCTGTGTTCCTGTGCAGGTATTGTTTCTGAAGCATCACCTTTACAATAGACAGGAATTCCTATTTATTATGAATATTGTAAGACCATTGGAAATTCTGTTCATTTATGGTTATAAAAGTCTGTGGAATCCATGGACTGAAAGTGGTCAACTGTTCAACTGACAATTTTGATTAACTAATAATTTTAAGATTTATTTGCAGATTTTAGTGCCTCCATTTCTAATGACATATCTCCCTCCCATAAAACCAGGATCCTTTACCATGCGTAAGTGCGGGCACAAAGAAATACTTTTTTTTTTTTGTGGGAGCATCTTCTGTGTGTCCATCTCCAGCCATTCTGCTGGCAAGTGAATGAATCCTACAAATATGCTCCTGAACATTTCAGTGTTTTGAACAATGGGTGATCAATTCCTACCTAGGTATCACAAAATTCTGAGGGCTCCTGTGATGCCATTCTTCTGAAGACACCTTGTCATCTGTGTTTCTATTCACTGCTCTTGCCTCTGAGGAGGAAAGTTTCTGAAATTACATCAACATATAGATGAATATATGGAGAGGAGGTTGGCATGAATGTAGGCAAATAATGAATTTTTCAAGGGCTTAGCAGTGGTTTACACCCCATGCTGTAACATAAACTTGAAATGTGATAGACTCTAGAGAAAGTTCTTTTGCTGAAGAAATGAGAATCGGGCTGGGGAATAAAGCCATTGCTAATATTTTGGGAGTTGTTTATTAACTTGCCTGCTGAGGCCAGAAAAGAAAATGAAAATAAAATATAATGTGATTATGCTAATTAGACCTGTACATCGCAAAAAAATTGCACTGACTTTCTTCTAGTTCTTTTGGTGCCGTGGGAGCAAAGCTTGAGCATGAAGGAAAACAGAGAAAAACTAGTAGCACAATAAGATATTTAAATAAATACTTGCTTCCAAATGATTTGCAGGTGTCAACCAATCTAACATCTGCAAGGAAGTTTGTGCCATGACCTTGCTGTTCATGACTCCCCTCCAGAGCAGCTAATATTTTGTAATTGGATCAGCTGCTAATGCTCTAGAGTTTCATGTTTCGTTAATTAGAAAACTGTTGTACACTCTTATTTTTTCTCAATTACATTGTTAATATATTCCATTTACCTTGTTTACAGAAGACAGTAGTGTTTTTACAAAGCATTTTGTAGACGGGAATACATGCAAAGAGGTCACTTTCCTTGTCCTTCTGTTTAAATGGAAAATCAACATTAAAAAAGGGGTGATAGGCTTGAGGTTTTCTTATTTTTCTTTTTTTTTAAATACTTTGTTTAAATGCCCTATACTGAAGAGTAGTATCAGGTTGCTTAACTGATTAATCTCTCCTACCTATTTATACATTTTGGTGCTGAAAGGAGTTCTTAGAAAATGAGGGGAATGATTTTACGGGGATGTAAGGAAGCAGTTAAAAGTTTAGCCCATGATATTAATGTTTTGATCGTATCTAGAGGTCCCAGATGAGCTGGGAGATGCAAAAAAAGATTTCCTTCTTTGAAGATTTCTATGTGGATAGAAGAGAGGGATAGTATTAGCTTTATTTTTGACAGGGAATGAGAGAACAGAGAGATTGAAAATCAGATTCAGGAGATGATTTGAGATAGATACTTACTTCTAAATTTAAGCAAGATTGACATGCTAAACTCCTTTCGTTTCCAATGCATAGCAAACAGACAGCTTTGGAGGTGTGGAATCTTATATCTAAGTCCCACATGGTAGAGTAACTTGGAATAGACTATGTCTACCATATTTTTGAAAACTGATCTGTAGGTATGTAATAAGTACCTAGTCCATTAGGTATCTAATAGGTATTGAATTTTCTTAAAGAAACAAAATTTACTTCTTCTTTTTTTTCTATTTAGAATTCTTAAATATTCTTGTGTCATACTTCAAACATAATTAATCTGCATTTGTTTTCATTGAAATTGTCCATGAGCAGGAAGATCTTTAAAGAATGGATTTTATTAAAGATATCTTCTCCTTTAAGCATTTATCATCCCTGATCTACGACGAGATCCTGGTCTGTCTCCACTTTAGGAATGTAATATGAAGATGGATGATCACCTGGGAAATTGTACTACAGTAGCACATGGTAAGACATTATGAAAAACATTTGGTGGATGCTAGACTGAAATATGTGCAAGGCTTGGTTCTGTTGTCTGTTCTGTCTGTCTCACTGATTTTCCAAGCAGTTTCTATAAGCCCGTGTTCTGCACATTGTGAGGCAAACAAATAATCCCTTAAGAAAAGAACATATTAACATCTTCATTACCCTTTGCAAAGAAAGCAGAAAGACACACAAGTCTACTGTCTATAATGTTTTTAATTCTTCCTTTCTAGGCAATCATATTATCAGTCTTCTTACCAAGCTGTGGGGTTTATTTTACAAGTCCTATTTGCAAGATATCAATAAAAGTTCTTAGAGGAATTAGGATTACTCACCCAAACAAAGGAGATAGATAGGATCAGCCTGCAGCTTTAATAAATGTTGAATAGCTGGATGTAGAATCAGATTTAGCTGATAACACTTGTAAAATCTAACATAATCTGAGAAACTAATAGAAGTCAGCAGGACTTGGCGTTTTCCCTTCAGAAAGCTTTGAACTGCCACAGGTGGCTGTGACATTTCATACCTAAGAAGCACAAGTCTACACTGTATTTACAAAGTCTGTCTTCATTTCTTTGAACTACCTACAGCTTTGTTGCAAAAAATGCCAGATGTACGTTAGTTTATTTTCATGTAGACCCTGCAACGTTGGTCATTCTGTAGCTGAAAACTATTCTGAATTACTAGAAAGAAATACTCTTACCATAAATATCTCAAAGTTCCTCCAATTATTAATTCGTAAGGCTTTTGAGTTATATTTGCTTTAGGTTTTTTGTTTGCTTGTTTTGTTTTTACTGAGCATATGGTCAATATTTGCTTTCTCTTCTGCAGCCATACCAACACCCTGATACTATTTTGTTACCTTTTAGCCCAGATGAGGAGCATTTCTTTTTCTACCTCACCAAACTATCAACAGATTTCAGTTCCTAGCTTGGCTTCATTTGTAGTATTCTTCAGTAGGCCTTCATGCAGAAATTGGTGAAAAACTAAGGAGAAGAGAAAAATAATATATTCCTTAAAGCTGGTGAAGTCTGTAATCTCATCCTTCCTTCATAGGCAGAAAGTCTACTGAAGTCCTCTGCCTTTCTGTGGATGTTCTCCATAGATCTTTTACTCTGTCAGTGACATTGATGTATCAGACATACCATGAAGATCAATGTTGTCAAGGGAAGAGATCTCTTTGGTTATATGGACGCTGAATATCAGAGTAAAAGCTGCTCAGGAAATAAGCTTTTCTTAACTGAAAACTTCCTGAGGTATTGGGAGTGGTAATAAACCATAGTCTGGATAAAAGTAATAGCAATAAATACACTAGGTGTCTCACCAAACCTGGTTGCACTGGTGATGATAAAGACCATGCTTTGAATCTGGCCCTCATTTTGGAGATTAAGAGAATGAGATGTTCAAGTTACAATTCTCATCAAATAGCAAAGTAGCTTTTCCAAGTGTATGCCTGTAGATATACCTATTTATTTTCAGGATTTTACTTGAAATTTTAAGCTTCCAGTTTTTTGAAATCTCACTCCACTGGAACAGGATGTAGTAGCAGCCTTGCCGCAGCCTTGTCATTCTGCCAAAATAGTCCACATCTATCTGTGGTAACAAAACACTGCTGATGGTTGGACAGAGCAACTGGTGGGGAAAGCTTGACACAGTGGCAATCTCTAGGATGTGGCTCAGCCAAGGGGCTGAAAGGATTTAAACAGGAAATGGGGAAAGTGCTATCCTGTGATGTTAGATTAAGAAAATCAAGCATAGCTGAACACAATGGGGAAACTTGTCTGCATAGATTTCATAAGTATTTTTACTACTGGGTGGTAGGTACATAAAGGACCCATGCCTTATTCCATGAGTATCATGGTGCAGTGGTTGCATGCTCCCGATCACATGCCATAGATGAGACTACCCAGCTGCTCACTTCTTCCTGTCCTACCAGTCCACTTTACATCAGTGTCCAACTTCATCTTAATATTTAATATTCCAATCTTTCTTGTTATTAATAACAAACTTGCTCTATTTTTGTCATTTCTTAGTACTGTAATAGATGTTGAGACATCAAGTAAGACAAGGGACTTATTATGTTAGGCAATGAAAAAGTCAACCAGTTTACATATGATTTTGATAGGTAACAGATTTCATCAGATGTACCACCAGACCATTCACAGTATAAAACTTTTGGACATATGACACAGCCCGCATTGTTGTATTCTCCACAGTAAAATGTGTTATAGTTTTCTATTGTTCATGGTGTTTTGAAGCACCCTTTTTATGTCAGCTTTTGATGTGTCTTTCTCTTAGAAGTACACTGTGTGCTGACAAAGATCAGTGAGACTGAGAAAAGGTGACAGTGTCTAGGTACATTCTGTTTTTATGAGACTAACTGACAATACAGAGCAGAAAAATTATATGAGCAATTGTTGATATGATGTTCTCTTCCAGTGCTGTAAGGCAAGAAAACAGAACACAAAGATTTAAAAGATGAAAGATTCATCTTGTATCCTTGTGACCCTGTACGAATATTGGCTGCTGGTGGCAGAAAAGAGAGGACAAACCCAGTAGCCCACAAGCTGCGCATACCTCAAGGCATACCTGAAATCATTAGTCTTGAAGTGGCTTTGAGCTGGGTTGGTGGGGAACAAAATTGCCTCTAGCTGGGCTCAGAACTGGAAGGTCATAAAGTGGTGTAATCACAGCAGTTTCAGAACTAGCTTTTCATTTTCCTAACCTTCTTTAATATATCTCACATTACATTATCTGAATGATACAATCACAATAGTAGTAACAATAAAATGCTTCCTATCAGCAACAAGAATATATAAAATGTGTTGCATAAAGTCTTATTGTCAGATAAGTAAAAGAAAAGATACACTACTGCAGAGGAGATTTGCAGTGAATTTTGTTTATTCTCTGCAATATATGAAATGATGTGGAATTAGCATATGTCAGAAGGCTAACATGACGTCAAATTAGCCTCAATTACAATTAGTTGTTTGAGTTTTTTAAAAAGGAAATGGTCAGAATGTATTTTTTAATATTATAATGTAATTTGGAAACTGTGTATAATAAAATAATAATAAAATACATATTTGCCTGTGTACCATATTTTTAGCATGAAAACAAGATCAATTTACTTAACACTTTGCTTTTTCGTCTCACGTGCATACTTTCTGCACACAGAACATTTCAAAGCCATTGGACTGAAAGGAGATCCATATGTCCTAAATCTATATAATCTAGAAACCTCCAGAGGGAAGTTTCATCCTTTCATACCAAACTGCTAATTATCTGCAAACCTGAGTGTGAAGCTAGCAACTGATCCGTGTCTTGTATTTGCTATCATGTGTGTCCTGATTTCACACCTCCCCATCCCAGGCTAACACACATTTACCAAAAACCTGAGCTGGGACATATGGATTTAGTGTGTGTGTATATGTCTGAGAGAGTGTCCATTATAAATAAATATTCTATATATTCTTTGGAATAAATGTTTCATTTTCTAAGGCATAATAGTGTATTTTTCTCCTTTGAATGTAAAATTTTATGAGGTTTTGAAAAGAGAGATATAGAGATATTCTTCCTTTTTTTTTTTAATGCAAAACACAATTTCTATATTTCAGAGCCATTCCTGAAATTTACATTGTGCAAATGATGCAGAAAAGCCTTGTTTTTATAAACCAAATGCCCTTTCTTTGCAAGAGCTGGAAACATCTGTGTATAGTATGTATTGGGAGTCCTTGGTCACCATATGCTATGGTGGGGTTTAAACACTGTCACAGAAACATGTTTTAGAGGTACTCTCATCAGCATCATGTCAAAAATCTTTGTGGCAACTAATTTAGAGCTTTTGGTGGATATAAATAGACTATGGGTTCAGAGGTTATCAGAAAAGTCTCCACACAGACAACCCCCAAGTTGTGATTTATAAGTTATAAAGCACAGAGCCATCCATCCTCCTATGAAACATCTCATATGTGGAAGCAGTATACCTTTGTTTATATTAAAAGACAAAGAAGTCCAGGAGCTGTTGTAGGTACATGGCTACACTGCTTTTAAATTTGAGCTGGTGACTATACCTGATACTTGCCTTCCCAACATGCATTAATGCTAGCTTGGGAATCTCTGCAATTGCATTCAATGGTCCAGTTAGTTTTTTCTAAAATTGTTATAGCATGAGTGTGAAAGCTGTGGTGTAGATTTGTAGGCTTAAATATATTAATACATAAATCTGAATGTGAAGGGTTGAAAATGTTAGCATATTTAAAGTGTAAGTAAGAGACTATTTGTCCTCTATAGAGGAAGCAAATTTCTCTACCTCTCCATCATTTTAATCTTTTCTGTTAGATTACAGCCACCATAGAAAAAAACATGTTTATCACTGAAAATCCTGACTTTCTTCTCCCTACATCCGCCAGTGCACTTCGATATTCTACTCTTCACTTTTCTCTGCAGAATAGGTACCCTGCAGAATATCCAGGCTTCAACAGAAGTTAAACAAATCCCCTCCACTTTGTTATGCCCTTTCCTCTCTCTAGTTCTCCCATGCACCCTCCAAGGTTTGTTCTGAAGTAGGTTTAAGTAAACCGCAGCCTTAACCCACTTGCATGGTCCATTGGTGATGAATGCCCAGAAGTCACACAGGACGACATAAAGCCCAATTGCTTCTTCATGTGCCTTTCAGGAAGTCCCCTAGGGCTCCAGATAATTTATAGGTGACCAATCTGCTATTTAACACCAGCTCCGCTTACAGAGAGGTTGACACAGTTGATCACCAACCTAAAGAAGAAAAGCCCAACCTGACAGAGCTTATCAGAAATAAAGCTTTCTCTGTTTCTCGGAACCTCAGACATATGGAAAACATGGTCACTCGATTTCTACAAGAAAAAGTACACAAGCAGGTTTTACGGGGCCCTCAAGCGATGTCAAATGCTGTCTGCAGTCAAAAATATTTTGAAGATTTCTGAAGGAATGTGTAGTGGAGGTTATTTTCTTTCGTAAAATAAATGGTAATTAATATTCTCCAAGAAGGACTTATTTCTAATGTGTCACTTCTGATTGGTCAGCTTTGGAATTTGAGTCAGCCTCAGATACTAAAATCCCACAAAATAGAAAAGGAAATAGATCTAATTCTCTCTTTGAAAGGCTGGATGAAGAACAGGAATCAAAGAATGTTATTATGAACAAAGCATACTTTGACAAACAAATTTTGCCATATTAACATACTTGAATCTCAGTGCCCATATTTTTTGATCTCTGATCCTGATCTTGCTTCTGTCAAGTTCCCTGGCAAAACTCCTCTGGGGGGAGACCTCAGCTGCCTGCACAAACAGCCGAGCTGGCAATATCAAAGCAGTTCTGTGCATGCAAGAAAGCAGAGTATGGCATAAGGAGAACAAGTGGGCTGTGAATGACAAAACTCCAATGGTTCATCACCTTGTACCTGCATCTTCCCTTCTAAGTCCCCTCGGTGACTTGGGATTTCCTATAGCAATTTGAGGATTTCCCATTTCAACAGAGACACGTACTGAGGGAGGAAAAGACAGGGCAAATGAACGAGTGTGTGGGTTAGGAATTCTATTTGTCTCTCCCCTCTTTTTCCCTCTGTCAGAAGGGTAATATAGACCAGGCTATAGCATTCAGTGAATTCAACTGCCTTTCTACATTTAGGCTGCAGAGGAAGCGAGCTGCTGGGCTTGCAGTGCATGGCTTGATCAGTATGGTGAGAAGCAACAGATGGACATTCAAGCCCCTACTACAGTAAATATTTGAAGATCTGTAGTGAGAGTATTCACCTTCAAATATGTGTTTCTTAATACTGCATGATCTGATTCAAATATTGTGAGCTTGGATGCAGCTTGTCTGGCATATGTACTTTTCTGTGATGCTACTGTTGTTTTCTCCATGTGGGAATCAAGCAGCTGCCTTTGAAGGCAAATTCATAGGCCAGGTTCCAACAGCTGGACCCTTCTCACCTTAGAGACGGTGGCCTGTATCTGATCAGGCAGGTTTTTTCAGACACCAGAGAGCACACCCTTTCCTTTGCATTTCACAACTTCATAATTCAGGAGAATATCTCCCTTAATTCCCCAACTGTCTTGGCATTAGTATCGCAATTCATATACATACTGATCTGCCTCAGGGCTGAGACTTCTACCACTTGACTGCATTGAGGAGGCATACTTTTAAAGCTGTAGTTAGAGGGTTTTGATCATGGTGACTTGCAAGCTACTTGGCACAGCAGTGCCTGGAAGTCCTGTGAAGTTCTAGGCTTGTGCCTTAAGTACTGGTCCAACCTTTCTCTAGACAGGTGAAAGAATGTCTACAGAAATTTTTTTCTGCTGATCTTTCTTGTGATCAACAAGAAAACTTGACAAAAGCTTCTTCAGAGGTAGAGAAAAACTCAAATAGGCAATGTAGTTGGGTGGCAAAGCAGCATAGGGCATAGGTAGAAAAACTTATCAGATGTCAGAGATGCTCCTGCATCAGTTACTCTAAATTAGAGTAAAATATTTCTGATGTCTCAGGAATCCCCTTCCCCTGTGGGTATGACTCAGATATCAAACTAGTCACAAAAGAAGAAAAAGAGTTTGAGCTTCACGAAGATATCTTGAATCTTCAGAATATGCTCTTTATATTTATAGAGGCTGACTTTGTGAGAATGTTCTTATACCTTTGTTTTTTACATGTGCTTATACCTAATAGATCAGAACAGTTGTATTGACTCAGGACAACAACAGCTTTGGTTTTAACTGCTTGGTTTTGGCTGAAATTGCATCTCAATTTCAATATTCTTGACTTTTCTAGTAAACATTTTTGTTGTTTCAGCTTGGGTTGATTCTAATATTTTCATAAGGAAAAGCCCAAACCAGCAACATAGCTTATGCAGTCAACAGAGAGTTGACTGAGATTTTTGGGTTTGTTTCCCATCTTTATCCCTGCCTTTTAAATTCACGATTTGCTGATTGTTCACAGCTCGCTTTACTACTGGATTCAACCACCAGACAGTTGGGGCGAGTGTGCCAGATTGCAGTGCTTGTTAGGGAGCGCCTTTACTGCAACATCCCACTCCCGCAAAGGTCAGGGGCCACATTCTCCTGGTAGGAGACCTGCCAGGAGAGCTTGCTCTGTGGTCAACAACAGGTGGAAAAGATTAACCCTTTGAGAGTCATGCCCCTTAGCCCACCAGGGGTCATGACATTGAAGGCATGGTCTGCTGTCATCAGTGAACAGTCAAGCTCCAGTACTGGATTTATTAGGTACATCACAAGGCACTCTGTGAAATAACATTTTCCTCTCTCTGTCTTTGTTTGGTAACTCCCTGGAGCGGATCCAGCCAAATGAATTAGAAAAGTGCAGTTAAACTGATTAGTGACTGAAAGCCCAGTAATTTGTTTATTTACCAGGGCTAAATTTATATGCCTTTTTTCTTGAATTGTCTTTGCTCTCCTGATGGTAAATCATCTTTACTTTTTTAAAACTCTGGTACTCAAGTGGAATAAACTAGCTGAATTAAAGCAGCTCAGTGAGAATATTTTAATGTGTTATAAATTCATTCAGATATTGGTCCAGATCATGATCTTTAGAACACCAGGCACAATTCTGCTTCCTTTCTGATTTCTAAAGATTGGCAGGGAGCAATGGAGTTTGGCGCCGTTTTTGGTGGCTCAGCTTTGCAGTGCGACCTTGTAATTGAGGTCCTTCCCATTGGGAGCTGCAGCACAGGTCATCTGAAATATCGTGAAATTCAGTGCAGAACTACATTACCATTCTTATGGGAGCTCTTACAAAACCACGCTGGAACCTTCCACGCTGGCTTTGTTCACTACCCTGCAATAACCCTGTCCTGTGCGGGGAGAGAATTTTTCATGCCTAGCTCAGAAAGCTAATTTTCTTTCCCTCATCAACATTTTATTTTGCTTTTTTTTTAACAGGGAGTAAAAAATGGGTGATTCAAGACTAAGCTCTGTTGAGAAAAAGGACAAAATTCTTGACTAAAAGCTGAGTTCAGAAATGCTAGGATTTCACCCAGGAAGCATAGGGATGAAGCTTGTGTTGCTCAGAAGAGCTCAATTCAGGCTATACTCAAGTTGAACATCTCTTATTTGATAATACTTTTCTAACGTGTTAGAACATTACAGGTGTGAAAACATCACAAAGTCAGTGTGTCTATGGGCCTTAACCATTTCTCTCTGAAAAGTCAGCATGGCACTTTTTGAATCTCAACTCTTCAAGGACTAAATGGTGTGTCTGTGCTGAGGCTTTTAACACTGTGGGAATGCTTCACTATCTGTCTCCATAATCATTTGCAATTAAATGTTTCACAAAAACGTAATTAAACCTAGCATATAAGGTAGTGTTTGGGAAAATCTTTCATTAAAACAGAAAAAACCTAATATGTATACTTTAAACCAGTGCTTAGAAAGAAGGCATCCCTGACAATAGCTATCTGTGCCAGATTTCTATTCTTCTTTTTAAAGAGCAGAAGTGCCATGTTACTAGAAATGAAAAACAAAGCAATGGGAAAGCATTTTTCCAGCTGTCATCACTTTGTTCATATTACAGTACTGTGTACATAGATAGTTACAACTATTGCTTAGTTTCCTTATTGTTTGTTTAGATCTTTTATATAGCAACAATATAGAGAAAAATTTTATGGAAAATTAAGGAAAAGGGTTTTGATACAAATCCAGATATGAACAGGGTGATTTCAGATTATGACTGTATCCGTATGATTTCCTTCTTCCAAGCAGAAAAATTCGGATTCACTAACCATATAACGAAATTATTTAGGCTTGGCCTTTAGCACTTTCTAGTTGAATACAGGTATTGCTATAAGACATCACAATGCAGTGACATTTGAAACACTCCTTTTTAATTGTTAACTGCAAACATATTTTCTTCTTCCCTTCTGCTGATATTACAGATAACAAGCATGGTCTTTTTAGTTACTTCAAACCCAAATGGCAAGACATGACATGGAGAGAAACTGTAAGTACAAAATTTGGGCATGGCTGTCTCTGGGTTTTTCTGAGGACACAACATGGGACAGCCAAGAAGATGAGGCTAAAGTATAGAGTTTATAAACCTACGCCTATGTCATCAGCTCCAGGAGGTGTGTGATTACACCAAACTATTCTTTCTTTAAAAACCAACCAACCAAATGAACAAATAAACACTTCAAGATTTTCAAGTAGGCTTGAAAATATGATGCAGAGATTTCTGTACTGTCTAGGAAATACTAGAAATAGCTCCATGCATTTCTGGGATGTGCTTACTGATTACACCTATACATAAATTAAAGGTCGATGGGTTTATCCTCTGACTCTGAAGCCAGCTGTCAAAGAATTGTACTTGCCTATGCCGTTATCACCTTCTGCAAATGTCCTCAGGCTAAGTATTTGACCATACCCAGGAGCTTTTTGAGAGATTACTAATTGACCTGGATCAAAATAGTGATTGTCCTAACAATTTACTAGTTTGGATGACTGAATGTTAGTGCCTGGTAATGTTACCTGCCATGATTTAATTTACTAGTAGAGCACTAGTCTCTAAGAACTCTGCTGTCCAACACCACTCCACCGAAAATTTTCTGTGTCTGGAAATTTTATGGGTCTATGGCAGATCCAGCACATTGCTCCATTATTGAATATATTTTTCTAGGAAAGTAGTAGAGAGCTCATTGGTGGCCATAGTAGCTCCTGAAGGATGGAAGGGGAGTTTTAATTCTGACTGCAAACTGTGGATCCAAATTACATATCTTTTGAGTGTTGTTCAAACAGTCTTTCCTCTGTTATAATACAAAAAATGTACAGTTTCATCAACTGTTAGAGGATATTCTTTAAGGAATAGATGCACTACTCAGAAAAATTGTGCAGGGACATGAATAGAAATAGTAGGGCAGTTGTGAATCATGATACCATTGCAAATAGATCTGTCTTGCCTTGAAGGTGTCCCCTTCCAAGTGAGGTAACTGTGAGGTTCTGACTTTCACATGGTCATTATTAGGAATATCACAATACTCAGATGGGAAAAGAAGGTGTCAAGCTCACCAAGAAAATCTTATGTGATTTCTCAAATTGTTTCTGTTTTTTCACCAGAAGAAAAAAAAAAAAAAAGAGGTTTTGATTATCTTTCATGAAAGAAGAAAATAACAAAGTGGCAGAACTGCCCAAGAATGGCGCAGGATTTGAAGCACCTCCTCAAGAGGAGGCTGTGAAACTTAGCTTAGATGAGGGTCAATTCCCTGATGTGAACCAGACAAAGGAGGAAACTATCCTTGAATTTTACACATTCCTGGAAATTTCCTTTGGAAAACTTATTATCAGCTCTTTAGTAGCTTCCGTCAAGTTGTGTAGGCTAGTGCCCTACTTTTCAAATATTTTTCTTCATTCAGTTTCATAGGAGAGATGAAATGAGTTTCTAAGAGCAAAAGAAAAGAATTAACTAACTACAAAAATTACTAACAAGCATAAAAAATATAAGCTGAAATATAGAGAAAGTCACCTTCATTGGCGGAGCCATGTGCAGTTCCCTTTTGAATTCATATTTAAATTGACTTAGACTGCAGTGTCTTCTCCAGAAGCAGCTGTATAACATCTCTAGAATGTGTCCTCTCTTACCCAGCCACACGGTTAAAGCTGTTTCCAGGCTCCATTTGTACTGTCTTGATTGCTACTGTGTCCTTTCTTTGTATTTGATCAACACAGTTGTCTCTTGTCTGTTCATTTAGAAGGTTGTTAGAAAGGTATTTTACACAGACTATTGCCTTGGCCATATCAGACCTCTAGTGACTCTCCCTTTTCTGTTGGCTATCTTCCTTTCGTGGCTATCCTATTTTCCTCTTGTCTATCAAAATGTGTGTGAACCTTCTTCAGATCAGATGATGATCTCAATCACCCCTTGCTAGCTTTTCAAACAAGAACTTTGCAAGCATCGCACTCCAAGATGGATATTTCTGTGATGCTACCCACATTGGGAGACAGAGGGATGTGACAGCTCTTGGGACATGCACTGCCCTAGACATTTCCAAAGATCTGTTTATATGTTAATGTTGTGTGGCAAAGTAAAGAATTAATTTTGCCTTTCTATGCTTGATTCAGAGCTAGACCACTCCACTAGAGAATTTGCTGGTGGCTTCACTAATTGAATGAAATTGTACAGACCCATGAATGGGCGAAGATCTATGATGACTTCAGTGCCACTCCAAAAAGGATAAAAGTTGCTTCCATCTGTGATCCTATTGCAAGATCTGAGTCCGTATTAGAATTAATCAGAATGATACATGAAACATCAGCAAATGTGCTGAACATCTCTGCTTTCTACTTATAGTATGCAAAACATTTCAGAAAAAAATCATTCTGATTGAAATTTATGTTATGATGATAACAATAATAAACTCATTAGAGGAAGGATAAAGGAAGGAAGAGACAAAGAAATAATGATAGAAAGGAAAAGACAAGTGTTTCAAAAAATCTCTCTAAAGATGACTGTATGTCTTCTGAAAACTGATATTTTCTCTTTGTTATTATTTTGCTGTTATTATATTTGATTAATTATTTACACTGCACTATATGTGTGCATACATTTTTCAGAAGTGAGGTATTACTTACCCAGTAAGTACTATGTAAATCAACTTGCAAGAACTGTTAAATATTTATAGTCTGTCTGGAAGGTTAGAAGAAGTGCAAGTTGTAGGAATTGTAACTGCATACTGATAGCAACAGTATTACCAAAAACATAAACATTGCAGAGGTCAAAACCATTTACTGTTTCCAAAATTTTTTGCCTTGTCCCAAATCCCAAGATTTGAAAAAATACATGCTTTAAAAATATATCTGTTACGTTCCACTTGCCTAGTAAATTGCAGCTTGCCTCTTACAAAGCTTTCATGGTTGAGATTTGGTCTGAATTCTTTAGCACTTCAAAGCATGATTGAAGAGGAGTGTGTCAGTAATTTACCGTCTCTTTGCATCTGTCATCTTGATTTTCCTCACCATAAAGCTTTAAATCTTGGACTTGGAAAAGGTGGAAGCAAAATGCTTGTGCAGCTCTCTCCTCTTCCCGCTATCCTTGCAGAAAAGAGGGGAGAATATAAAACTCTGAGCATACAGCCCTCCTAAATAAGGACTGGGTTTTGTCTCAACATAACTCTTTCAAGAGTTAGCAGATGTTTCAAATTGGGTCTTCTAAAATGCTGATAACTGTGCATATCTCAGACTCCAATCCCTTCCAGAAGTCACTTTACTTCCGAAATATTTATAAAAAGACCATATGGTGAATCTGTTCTTTGAGTTGGGGGGGGACAGGACGGGACACGACAATGCATCGATTTATAGCTGATTTTCGTTTGCTTTTATTATTGTTCACCCAATATTAACTTTCCTCTAAAACTGCAGCATTCTTCACTTCCTAGGCTAAAATGATATTCTTGCATTATTACTTTGAGCAATTACTGAATTTGCTCCCATTGGAAATCTCAAAAATAATAACCAGTAAGTAAACATGCATGTGAGAATGTGTAAAATACATAAATTTTTACATATTTATCCTTCACTTCTCTAATTTACAGCTGTTTGCCTCCCTGCTGCTAAATTGTACCCATGTTTTATGGCTAAACTGAGAAACTGCAGTGAAGAATAGGCTGTCACTTAATCAGATCAGAGCCAATCCTTGCTTAATTACTTGTGAGGCGTTGCCATCTTTCTTGAGACGCCTTTTATGTCAGGAAGCCAAGAAAAATTATAAAAAATTAGGCTTCCCAAAGGGGCAATTAGGAATATTCTGCCTAGCTAGGCTTACGTCACTTTATGTATACCAAGGCAGCATGTACATGATGGGATCTGCTAATGCAAACTTCTCAGGACAGGGACCTCTGTGTTTGTGGTGAGCTTCATACAATGAGCCATCGACTGAGACATGGTCAGTGTGACACATTATAATACACAGAGAGAGGCCAATTAGGTCCGTATGTCTGGGATTCCTTTCATCTAACTTCTGTCAGATAAAAGAGCTGCTTCGTCAAAGCAAAGCTCCTTTTCTAGTCAGTGGGAAGAGATAATCGTCTCCAAAGGCAAACTGTTCCACATATTTTACACACCTAATGTGGTGACCTGAGATGAGCCATCCTCCAGAGGTGCTCA
>WAAD01027832.1:10107-28799 GCA_013389945.1 Fregata magnificens
TTCCATTTTATGAAGTAGAGTGATGAAATTGGACTAAACAATAGACAATGACTGAAGGGCATGAAGGAAGGTAAGGGAATGAGTTTCAAAACCTTCCAAATCCCACTACTTCCTGCTTCAAAGTTCACCTTTTAAAGTTCTTCAATATTTCTTCAACATACTTTGCTACAAAAGTAATATTAAAAAAATTCACAAGTTCTGTTCATTTTCTTATTGGCAATATTTTTCTCACTGATGAATAATGGTAATTATATTTACCTACTGTCCCAATGTTTACAGGTGGGAAAGTCAGTAACTTTCAGATATATACATGTTTCTATTCCTTTTTCTGTGTTTTGTCTCTGATGTGCATCACATTCTCTTCCCCTCCCCACATACGGTGTGGGCAGACCTCCTTAGGTCACCGAGTCCACTTCCTACCAGACAGTATAATTTACCTTATCTCATGCCTTTAATCTTTATTCTTTTTCCCTCTCTTCTCTTTTCTTTCTGCTTGACCATCTTGCCCAACTTGACTCTTCCCATTCTCTTCTACCCCCAATGTTGTTATTTATCTATCCTCACCCATTTTTTTTCCAACCACACCTTCTACAGCAACAGAAGGGCAAAAAAAAATTATGTTTACAGCTCAAATGAAGTCAATGCTTTAGAAAAGAACTGTCAATATCAATTCACTACCCAAAAAGAAGCGCAGCAGGAGAAAGTGAGCCAAGTAGAAAGATCAGCAAAGCACAGCAAGATAGCATATACCTGTAAGATGCAATTTTGCTGGAATTCACACGATAATACACTGGAATTACAAATACTGAATCTGACCTCTCTAGTTATTATAGGAGATGACACAGTTTAATGTCAGACCTCCAAAAGTAGGTAAGCCATAGATAAAGAACCATTTCTATACCTATTAATGTAGGAATGCAGCTGGGTAAATATAGCCAATTTAATTATAGTGCTATTAAACTAGAGATGATATAAAAATTGAATAATCATCATCTTCAGTGTGCTGTTTCTCTTTAGGTCTTCATCAGACATCAAAATAGATATAAATACTTGCCATGTACTATGCAGCTATAAAACAAAATATGGAATCCAGCAAGGCAAAGACAAAATGATAAGGCAACAACACTACATTATTCAAATAGTCCGACGCAACAAGCCAAGTGTCAGACTATTTTCTTTATTGCATGTATCACATTCAAAACTACCTGGAGTTTATGTAAAAATATCCAAGAACAGTAAAACAAACTGTTTAGACAAACACATTAGTAAGGAACACAAAAATATTTGGCCTGGAGCAAAAACTTCAAGCTTACGGGGCACCTGAATACCTCTTTATCAGTTTCTTACTTATCAAATACAAAAAACGTTTCTGAAATATAAGAAAGTACAACTGGTTTTCTTCTCATTCTACATCATAATTGTTACATTGAACTATTTTCCCCACTAACTTACACACACTTATTTTTTCTAAATTGTGCACGCATATCAGTATTTAAGCCCTATAAGTAAGAGGGTTTTAATTTATTGTGCTTTATGTGATTAACACTTAAATAAGGGTGGGGGTTGTTCCTGAGCTTACCCAGCCAGTTCCACTTCCTTGGGTTTTAGTGAACAGCAGTGATGAACCTTGTAACACTGCCCATGATGACATCCAATTCTTTCTGTAAGTATTTGTAAACAAACATAACATAAATTGACTTTGAAATCAGATATTTAAACTGTCAATCATTGTTGCTCAGCTGACCTGCATATTGACATACTTAACCATATATACGGTCATTAGTGCCACCAGTAAGTCTTAATTGCTATCATATTTGTAGAAGTGAACATATGTTAACTGTCCCAGCCTGACCATTGAAGTCTAAATCAAACAAAGCTAATTAGTAGTAGAAGCAGTTCACCAGAAGAAACACCATACAATCATCATTTCAAAGGGGCTAATCTGGAACAGTCAGTCTACTGTGTGCTTAGTAGATTATGCCAAAGTACTGCATAATTCTGAAATTGATTGATCACATCTAACTGGGATGCAAGTGTCCCACATTTATGTAACATACTCATTTACATTGGCAATAAAATATTTGCTACACATCTAAAAAAATGCAGAAAAAGAACAAATTAGTTGTTCCAGCTGTCTATCTGCTTTTACGCCTGAATACCTGTCCTTCTGAGGTTAAAAAAAAAAGTCTTGACAAGCCCTGACAATCTATTCCCATTGCCCAAACACGAATTATCATTCAACAGCTCTCAAAGTGACAGGATGGCCATGTTGCATCTTTCTGTACAGCAGCCCAGTAATCCAGATCAATGATTCCAACAGATGCAACATAAATGGTGAGAGTATACTCTACCAGTGGCAGCTCACATGAGCCGCTGTCCACCCTTTCCTACCAAGCTCTTAGGAGCAGCTCTGAGGAACCAAACTGGGGGTCAGATGTGCTGCCCAGCTGCACTAGACTAGGTCAGGGTGGCTCTGGAATATCAGCTGGGTGCTGACTATTTAATCCTCAGGAAAAGCACGCTTCGTGTATCAAATGTCTGGGAAATGCTGAACGAGATATAACACGGTATTAGACCTAAAAGATTAAACTAAAAAAAAAATGAAAAGTTAAAAAGGTAAAAAGTAAACCTAAATTAAATCTGAGGATGTGCCATACTTATGCAGTATTTAACACTGACTCTTTGCAAAACACCAGAAATGTAAGTTAGACAGCATTACTTGATTATACATTGTTACTTATAATGGGAATGCCTGCCTGTGAGGCAGAGAAAGGAAGTTAGAAATGAGGTCATTCATCACCTACAGGGAGACCAACGTTGGGCAATACATTCTGCTTCAAACCCTTCACAAGTAGAGTGAAGGAAGAATTAGGGAGCACATGACACGTACGCTCCTTGGACATTAAAGGAGACAAAGTGAAAGTCTGAAAGCCCCTCTTACACCAATTCTATCCAAGGAACCAGACAGGCTATAACCTATACAGATTTTCCCTTAAATAAATAAACCAATGCCATTTTAAAAAGCTGTCTCTCATCAGTACACCTTCATGAAATCACTGCCCTGTGCAGAGCCCTGGCATACATGAGCCTCTGGCTCTCTGAAGTCCATTATCTTGAGCTCACTGGGAGAAACACATACTTTGGGATAAGGAAACGCTGTGTCCTACAGGAAAACCTCTAAGGCAAATCCAGACAAAAAGTAAGAAATTGCAAAACCCGGTATGCTGTCCTACTATAAAAGTCAGATACCTTACACAAACCCTTATGCACATGTACTTCTAGAAGTCCAAGACTTACCGAACTTTCTTCCCATTTTCTGTAATTTTTGTCACATTCAATAACCCATACTTCTCTTGACCCTGTAAGATAGAGTAAGACATAACAAATGTGACAGAAAATCTGCTACTGTTGCCATCACAGCACTGAATTCAATCCCCCAAATAATCAATTTCTGGCAATGAGCCATCTTTGCTCATGTTATAACTTCAAGAAACTATCGTAAGTATATTTAAATATGCAGAGATCAGCAAAATCAAAATTCCTCTGGGAAAGTACTCATTACCATTCAGAGGGTAAAAAGCTTTCCTCCTTCAAGGCCCAGGTTCTTTGGACAAGCCAAACTAAATAATTTGTGGTACCAGACAGTGGAAATTTTAAATTTATGATGATTTGTGTAATAGCACATTTGCGTGTGTCCTTTACTTAAAAGGGAGATGGCTGACAAACAGCCTAAATTCTCTGACAAAATTCTTCCAAGTTATTTTAACATATTTGCATATTTTAAATAAAACATTGTTGAAATGCATAAAAATATTAACATATTAATTTCAAAAACAGATGGGTGAAACATTTCTTTCATGTCCTATTTCTTCCTATCCCCAAGCAACATATTAGAATTTTAAACTACTTAAGTTATGTCTTGCTGATGAAAATCATTTATATTGGTATGCCTCTGTACCAATTTGGACATCAGTCAGTGAATGGTGGAAAAAGAACATCGCTGAACAAGAAGAGTATTTGCAAGTTGCACGTATTTGGAATGATTATTTCTAGTTTCTATGCAAAAATAATAAAACATAAAAGAATATTTGAAAAAATATTCTAGGATAAAAAGGAAAACTATCCATTTACACCATTTGTGACTCAAGATGAGGTAACAAATTCTATCATTTTCTCCTGTCACCCCAGCCTTGTCCTACCAGTGAATTGTGCTAAAGGAACGTTAAATTATATTTTTAATCAATTCCTTTTCAGCAACAACTTTTAACAGTTCCTAATTTAAGAACTAAGCTATTAGTTGAAACAATCAACGAGGGAAAGGATCCAAATTAGTTTTATCATAACAAAAATGTCCTCAATTCTAGACCCAATGAAAATAGAAGACATATTCTCTCCAGCATTCTCCTCTAAATCTGAAATTTAAGTGGACCATAACTGCAGAATACAGTATCGAAGAGAATTTTTTTTGCTGGAATACTGTGACAACACTCTTACCAAAGACATAGATCTGGTTTTCATGAACCTTAAAAATTTTACCTACATGTATCAAGCACAGCACATAAAATACAAAAAAGACATGTTTTCAATGATAATAGTGTTTAGCTGGTAGTTCAGATGTTATTTCAGTTGAATGGTAACTGCTACTCTTACTCAATCTAATATCTCCATTGGGCTGGAATGCTTTCCCAAGCCAGTGATATATACATTATTTTCCAAAACAGGTATTTTCAACANATCCATGCAGACCACCACTAACAGTCCTATGCATTGCACCCTTCTAACAAACATTTGGCTTTAGTAAGTGGAACTGCCTGTCACCATCTTTCACAGTGATTGAGCAACCCATGCCCACTTGCTCAAATAAATTATGGTTTTAATAAATTACTCATGGTGGAACTGGTGGGAATGCTCCAAAGAAGAATTATTCAGAAAAAGTATCATAATGCCCTACTTAGCAGCAACACTAGGGGGTACTAATGGGAAAATTAATGTAACTGGGGAAAAGGAAGTGGAAAGCAAGTTANTTCACCAGCTTTCTTTGTAATACTTAAATCCCAGGGGACAGCTTAGATTATTTTTTTTCTATTATCTAAAGCAGCAGTAAGTTCTTCTAGAAAATACAGTTTTAGTAATTCAAGGTCTGAGCCACATTTAAAGAAATTAGAATACATGCAGCAATAATTGCTTATGCGTAAGGCTATCAGCTATGCTTGCTTAATAAACGATGCTTACTTTATTGTGGAAAACTGTTTGAAGAGTTGTAAGAATGGATCAGCATGAATAAGCCAGAGAACTATTCCTCTGCGTGCAGAGTAAGAATGAAACGGGAGAAGTTGTGCCTTTAATGCCCTGAGCTACCTACTAAAGGGCTGCTAAAATTGATGAAGGCATATTTCAATGCTATTGTAGTACAGATCCAAAATTTAAAAAAAAAAAAAAAAGACACCCACTTCATTTTTTGAATTATTTCCCATTGTTTAAAAAGCAATGATCACATTTAAAATACAAACCAAAGCAAAAAAAAAAAATCTGTTAAACACTCATAACAAGTTTAACAACCTTAAGTTTTCTTCCCAGTAATTATTCTACTAAATCAAAAATACATAGTTTATTTATGCCAGGTTCTCTATGTCTTTTCAAGGAGACTGAAACACAAGTAAAAAATGAAGATATCAGATACTACAAACTATTACTGACTACTGACAGTGAGAGATTCTGTGGAGAGGGGGAGTTTGTTTCTGCTTTTACCGTCAAAGTTGCTAGGTGGGAAGACATGACTGTTGGAAGTAAATTGAGTTCTACATAATTTGGCATAACTTTATTGCACAGTGAATTTTTAACTGAATCTCCTATCACCAAGCTGTATTTAAACCAAAAGACATTTACATTTTTTCTGAAAGCACAGTTGGATGCAATGCATTCCTTTTAAAATGTAAAGTCTTCAAATAGTTTTATCCCATTATTTTTCTCAGTAACAAGCAGGCTTACCCTCAATTCTCTAATCATGAATAGCCCAGTTGCTACAACATCTACTTATCTATTTAAACACTTTGCATACTGACTGTGGCTTGATGCTTTGGTGAAGAAGGAGAGGACTCATTTTCAGGAAAACTGGCCTTAGAAGCAGTTGATGATTCCTATAAAATTCAAAACAGGCAACATAAGTTATTATCTTTCTTACAACTCTTTTAATTTTTTTAACCCTAAAGACACTTTCTCTCTATTTATACATACTCACACATTACCAAAAAAAAGTACTTTTTTAAACATTCATTATATTCTCAGATAGTTACATTATAAACCTGCTTACTAAACAGTGTTCTTACAAGATTTACAGGCAACACTCAAACTGGGTTAATTAGCACACATCCATTTGAAAAAAAAAATTAATACATACTGTATCAGCTTAAAGCAAAGCTTTTGCCCTTAAGGGGCAGATTTTTTTGTATGACATTGCTATCAAATTATGAAGCACATTTATAACACTAACTTATTACAGGGCATCATGTAATAAATACCAAGATTTTGAAGAACAGATTATGTCTCTGTGTGGTTAGTAAATAAGATTAGTACAATAAATTGTTATACACGTAGAAAAGTAAATACCAGCTCTATTAATTTTTCTGAGTCATGATCATTAATTTCCTTATAATCAAGCAGTGAAAAGTTCTAGAGATTCAGGTTTTTGTTTTAAACTAGATGTTAACTATGAATCAAAAGAAGAAAGTACTAAATCTCTGAAAACTAGAAAAATTGCCCATCTGGAACAAAAAAAAAGGCACATGCATTTCCTCTGAAGTAATGATTGCTTTGCACAAATACATCGCTTGAAAATCTGGTAAAGAATTTCAAACAGAAGAAAAACATCACTTGTTCTCTGTTACTGTTAACACATTTCTCCCCCTCCCTCTTATTAATTCCCTTGACAGCTCTCCCAAATTCAGTTTGCTTTTCCAGCATTATGTAACACTCTGCACACCCATGCTTTAAAATCCAATTGTAAATCTACCCACAGAAGTGGTCCACTAGTCTTTTAGTAGCGTAATAATAGATAACATTAGCATTCCTAAGAACAGTCTAAATGTTTCATGTTTTCAGATGTCCTAGGGAAAAAAAAAAAATGTTCAAATTAAGGAAATCAATGTTGTCCCTCCCAGGAAGGTATTTTTTCCTCTGCTTACCAAATTTTTTAGCTGATGGCTATATACAGATATGTGCCACAGCCAATGAACAGTTAACAAGTACATTTGATATCATCAAATTCTCATCAGCCATGGCAACCCATACTTTCACTGTGACACATTTCAAGCACTCTTTTGACTGGCCTATTTTCATAGAATTGAGTTGTGTTGTTTTTCCAGGAAAAACAAATAAGGACAATATAAAAAGAATAGCTTCCCTAGGAGTCAGCTAAAAAGCTAACTTGGGATTCATGTGCCTATCCAGCTAATATCCATTGTTTTTCTTTCTATTTCATTCTGAATTTGAGACAGTTTTCATACACTAAGCAGCCCCGGAACAAGAAATCTAGTACTTGTGGTCATGAACTATTTCCTTTTCACATACTAATTTAAAGCAGTATATGTAAGTGTGCCCGCCAGTGGTAATAAAACAGGTGCATCAATGCACTAAACCAAATTTGTATTTCCACAAAACACTAGTTTATTGCTCCACTACACATTTTTAATTTTCTCAACGCATTAACATTGTGCTTTATATGAACTATACAGTCTCCTCAACATTAACAAATGCATGCCGCCTGCACGTTTTGAAGTTGTTAAAAGAACTTTAAGCTACTGACTTAGACTTTACAAATGTGGTTCATATATACAGTTTCTTTTGGTCTTACACTGGACATGTACATTCGCATGCTCGCTTCATTAGGTTTAAGGTCTTGGTATTTGAACACTGCATCTTGAAGAAAAGTAAACAGTTCCCCTTATCCAAAGTTTTACAAGAGCTTCTTCATTCAGCGCAGCACTACATAAAGGTCGTTCCAAAACAGAAGTAAATCTTACGCCAAAAAATAAAAAGATACATCTTCCTTTAAAAGCAAGGTCAAAACTTTAAGCTACCTCCAACAGAACTGTTCATACCTGTGAAGTGTAAACCGCACATGAGGCTAGAAGCACCCACTCAGCTTTGATCTATCAGGACTCTGTCTAGGCTGTCTCTCATTCAGTGCCACAGCACACTCTGTACAGAAGGATGCTTAAGGAGGAGTCAGGAGAGGAAAGGAGCAGCAGAGGGACCTCAGAACTGCTCGAGCTAAACTAACGCGTACAGGTACAAAGTCTCCAGCCAAGCACGGTCCACTGCCTCCTCAGCACCATGTATGATATATTCTAAACTGACAGCTCAAAAGCTTAAGATCAAATCCAATAAATACTATTCTGAGGAATTAAGTCAACTCATGACAACCCACTCTCCTATACTCCATTTCAACAAGGAAAGCTATCAAAACGTGCAGGAAACAACAGGTCGAGCAAGTAACACTCTGGGCAGCAGATCCATTTTCATTACAACTCCTGTGTTTTGTCCATTTAAGTTTGTCTTTGACACCTGTGATTACACAGGCCCACTTACAGGCTTTTCTCCATACTCCCAAATCTACATTCATTTCATTTTTCCCTGTACCTTTAGAAAAAGGGCGCTTACAAAACCATTTCCTGGTATCTCATTCTGAGTAGTCTGTGCTAAGACTTCAGCATTACAAAGTATTTCAGTTTCCATGAATCGTGGGACGGACTGCTGCGAAGTTACAGAAACCAGCAAGTCACCACCCTACAACACCCATTTCAGTTCCTCCCCGCTCAGCCCACATCAACTCTCCTCACCCACAGGCAGAATGTCCCAGCACAAGCAGGAACGGCTGGAACAAAAATCAAACCAAAGACAGACGGGCAGAGGGAAAGCAAGGAAGAGGCTCTGTCTCCGTGTTGGCCTAAACAGCATCTGTTACTGCACTGCCCAAAACAGACTATCAAGAATGTACCCTAAGAAGGGGCAGAAAACAGCTTTTGTTGTTACTGACCTGCAGCTCTTTTCAGACTAAACTCCCAACTCAGCCCTGGAGGGGATCAAAGCCAAGCGTTTCAGCACTTTCAGTACTGCCCTCTGTCCTCCAATAACGATATTACAACCCTGCTGTAACCACACGTAACTTTTCTTCTTAAGATATTACAGTGGAGATCAACGGAACAGTCATTAAAGGGATAAATCCACTATATAATACTACTACTTCTATCTTTAAAGCATTACTTCTGTCTGTAAAGCATAATTTTTACTTTAGCAAGTGCAACTTTTATTTCAATTCTATGAATACTTCAATTATTCATCTGCAATCTTTCAAGAGTATTCCTACTTGGTGTTTCCTACAATTAAAACATTCAGGCATGAAATATCACTATACCTTACATGAGAACCTCACCCACATCCATAATTTTTGAATTCAAAACCTAATTACACTCCATAGCCTAAACTGAATTGGGAAATTCCCAGTTATAAGTAAAATGGCTGTATATGCCAAACCCTAAACTAATAGTGGTTAAAATACTTCAAAGATAACAAGAAAAGAGCTACTACTCACAAAGTTACAGTAGTAAAGTTATCAAACAGCCCTTGGTTTCACTGAACGTTATACACAATGATACAAGAGAATATAGAAAAAAGGAGATTTCAGAAATTCATGCATACTCATTTCTGTTAGATTAAATACTTCACACAGAAAGAGTTGGTATTCCAGCATGCTGTTTAACGTGCTCCTACCTTATCGTTGGTGTCCAACACAATTGTGCTGTGCCTCCATTTTGTTAAAACTATTGGTTCTTGTAGCCTCCTGTCCAGACTCCTACTCTTTATTATATCTCTCTGCTGCTGTGGTGAAGCATTATACTAAAGAAGAGAAAAATCAAACTATAAGTAGAATATAAGTCATGCAAACAAGACCTGGACAAACCACTCATACACCTTAACAGTGCAAACTTTCAGATTCCTCATGTCACCCAAGGGTATGCAAGTAGCCTCGGTTTTATTCTGCATTTAGTCTTCAGAACTGCCCTTTCTGCTGTAGTCCTCTCCGAGGCAATAACTAAGACTGGCCTGCCAGGACAATGCTTTCCCTTGGCAAACTGATGTTTGATTTCTTGTGCAACAGATTACTGCTGGTTTTGCAACCAACAAGCATATTGAGAACCACCAAGGAATTAGAATAAATACAAGATTTAAACATTCACTCTTCATATTGTACTAACAGTACTATACCACCTGCCCAACTCTTATGTAAGAAAAGGAAAACCCTGTTATCCTGCAGTAAGGCATTTAGATTGAGAGTTATGATTGCTTGGCTACAATTCTCTTTGACCCAAAGGTTTGGGATCCCTAGGAGACATGGGGGTGAGGACTTGCTTTTTCAGAATAATGACATCAAATTACTTATAAAAGGATTTGCTAGTGTGGAATGTACATAAGTACAGAAAATAAACATTTAGTAGGGAATAATTTTAAGACTCAGCAGAGCTGTAATAGCCAAGGAGAGAACGGATTTATCATAACATAGGTTTTCTAATAACTCAACAGCATCCAAAGATGCACGGGCTGAGAAAATGTGAAGGCCATGAGAAGGACCCAGCATTTAATTAGATCTCAGCACTGCAGCATACTTATTAGTAGCACTGCCATTTTAAATCATCACCACCAACACTGAGGTAGCATTATAAAGAATTATGAAAATATTTCAAACAATGTTTAATACGGAAAATACAAACGAGAAAAGACAACATCAATGTACAGCTTGGGTTTTTTTTAAAGTCATTAAAAATCTAATTCTTTCTATTCAGCGTCAGAAGACTAAAATCGGCACACAGAAAGAAACATAAGGCAGCACTGGCGGAGTCATGTAAAGGACTGGAATCCACCAGGTAAGAGGTAACAAAGGAAAGTGCCCTTTTTATTTACGAAGCCTAAAGCAATATCTTTGCAAGCACACTGAATTCCACAGTTTTGCTACTGATTCCTACCATAAGCTCAGAGTCTCAAGTCTTCAAGGACAGAATAACGTATACCTACACATACCAATGAAACATGGCAAGGTTTAACCTAAATAACATAAATGCTAAATTGAAGCTAAATTGCATAAATGCAGTTACATTTACTGCCCAAATAAAGAATCAGAATTACTACTGCCATGGCAGACACTATGCTTGTGTTAGCTTTGTATTTTACTAAGAATTAAGTTCATGCTCCAATAAGTCAATAGATGCACAAAAGGTAAATAACTTCAGTGTTTCATTAAATTATTTCAATATGCACAACAGTAGTAAAATAATCCCAAGTAAATGGACCTTGCAGTACTGAGAATAAAATTCGGTAGTTCATGCACAGACAGAAATGAATTAGTTGTCACTGTAGAGATTCACATCTGAGATCGCACTGACTTTGTATTGGGTTCAGTACATTTACACTCACATGACAACTGCTTCCTTACAACGGTGAGGTTTAAGCAACTCTCAGTTTGTTCCCTTGTTAAATCAAAGCTGAACCATCATTCATGCTGCAAGGCTCCTAATACCAGCTTACTTTCTTGTTATGGAAGTATCCACTCAGCCGATGTTCCTACAACTCAACCTGTGTCAGCAAGCTAAGTAACATGCAGCAAAATTACCTGTATTACAACTAAAATCTAAACAATTTTCAATGAAACTATGCCTAAATCGCAGGTTGCCACAAACCGCGTTCCTTGCAGCAGTTCTAAAGCATTTAAGTGAGCAATTCAAATACATTTCTTGCTATGAAACAGAACCCTTTTTTCAGAAATATATATACACACTTCAGTGACACTGGTGAATATTATTTATGGAAATCCTCCATGCACTTTCCATTTGAGTAACTCAAAACATTTAAGTCAAGTAAGTCTTTGACTGTTTAAAAAGGCATTTTTCCTTGATTTTAAACCCATATTAAGAGTTGGGATATAGGCACAAGCCTAATTACAAGTGACCTATATTTAAAGTGTGTCTTTGATACCATCACAAGCCACCAGAAGTCAACTTAGCTAACAGACAACCCCATCTTGAAGGAGGACGGACCCATAGAGTAATATGAAATTCTAGTTTTACAAAACATTTAACACAAAAGCAAAGCAACAGTATGTGGAGCTCATTAACAAAGCACTGCTAACAACTCAGAACACTGAGCCATGTATCTTAGCAGCTTAAATAATTTGCATTGGTGATACAAACAGTGTTAGTAAACTAACAAGTCTTTAAAGGGACCATTTTGACATTTTTGCCCCATTTTCTCACCACAGAGGTGTCAAATAAACATTTTTCGCTCAAGCATTTATGGGGTGGGGGTGTGGAGGGTGTTTGTTTTATTCATTACAAATAGTAGAACACACTACTAAGGGGAATAAAGAGAAAGCTTGTGTATTTCTGGGCTCAAGACAAGCCTCTACTTTTAAAATAAATGGATTGATTTGCAATGCCCAAAGAGAATTACAGTGGGATACAGATACTGTTTCAGACTCTGTGTTACCCACCTGAACTAGCCATCCTCTAGACTGGCTAGAGTCTACTGGCTGGAGAGAAGTAGCCAGAGCTTTCAGTGACCAGGTCAGATGCCTGCACCCCTGCTACTCTTTGGTCTGCTCCACCAGCACCGCCTCTCTCCTCCAATCCTCCTAGTTCAAAAAGCCTTGCAGAACAGTTTCAGGTCAGGTTAACTTACTGACACTCCAAAGGACTCCCATCTGCAGAACTGTTGTCTCTCCTACAGGTATTTGCAATGGTATTTCCCAGTGTTTATCAGCAGCGATAAGCAAGTCGGTTGGGTTCTCCTTCCCTCACGCAAAATTGTATTTTTACATAACTCCAAGCAGGCTTTTTATGCCTAAACCTTGTCCTTGTAATCTTGAAGACAGAGAGCAGGCAATAGCCATACAGTCCAGTAGAACCAACCCATTCCAGACTACATATTGCCTGGTAGGACAATCTCTGCAACACCATGTGCCTTAGCATTGTACCCAAAGGAGATGCTATTGTTTTCTTAATTCTAAAGCTTTTGATAATGTAGCACAGAACTCCGAATGTGCACACTACTGCTCCTTGAAATCCTCCAAAAACTCAAACTTATCCCATTACATTAACCTCTCCGGCGCATCACCTCAGTTTGCTCCCCATTTCACTGGGAGCATTTCCCATCAGGAAGGGAGGACATGAGCAAGTTGTTCATACTCTAACTGCATGCACTAAGTAACACAGGCTTCTTGTTATAACAGCTCTTGGCATAGGCTAAGGACACCAGTGGTGTAAATTTAGGTCACACAGGGTTATTTTCACTGCTGCATTCGCTCAATGCCTTCACCTGCTACTTAAAAGCCTCCTTTGCCTTGGTATAAAAATTTCTAACCCTCTCAACTGGCCAAGTGATTTATATTTAATTTTAACCTGATATGTGGCATGGCTCAAGGCTCTGTCCTAGCCTAATTGTGACTGAAATAAATATAACACCTCTAAGTTATTTGTAGCAGTTGTCCCCATTCTTATGGGGATGACACAGATCTGTCAGCTTTAGGAAAAAAAAAAAAAGATTCTTCTTCCTTTGCATTAACAACATCCTCAGCCAGATGAAAGGAACTGGGTGGGTGAAGGGAGAAAAGAGTGAAACTTGGTAAAGACCAGAAGTTAAGCATTTCACTCTACCTTTTTGCAGTCAGAGATTAAAACAACAGCACTTAAAAATATTCTGAACTCCTAGTGCCTTTATATAATCTACCATATTATTTGCAGTTGTTCGAACAGACTGTCTGAAATGGAAGATTTAAAAAGAAAAAAAAAATATATATATAATGTTGCCTCAGAACAAAACCACTCTCCAGTGCTACTGCTGCCATTGGCTTTGAATAAACTTTTTGGTGCTGTGATTGCCTTAACACCTGTTACAGGTTTTGCTTTTCTGATCAACTAAATTAGTGACGCACTTTTCTTAACCTACATAAAAAAAACGAAGAAATTTTGTCTTTAAGGATTTCATCCCTACCCCTTCCCTTTCGTTCTTTAGAGAAAGAAGACTGCTCATTCTCTGCCGTAGGACATCTGGGTGGCAGCAGCTGGAGGCATCAGCCACACTGAAGGAACGAAACCTACGGAGAGCGAGACCACTGGGCCAAGCAGCCGGATCTTGAATGTAGAAGTGACTGAAAGACACCTCTGTATAACCCACTTCATTCCTTTTGCTGCCCTGGACATCCACTGCTTCACCTTCTAGCCCTGAGGATCACTAAGACTGCTGATCTTTGAAGAAGAGCTCCAAGTCAGCACTGATCGCCACAGGCCCCACTGCTTGCCCAAGCAGAAGCTGGGGGCACTTTTCCCCCCTCTCTTCTTATTTGGGAGGAAGGGGGAGGGGGGGGAACCACCAAACACCAGGACAAATGAGGAAGACCAGACCAGGCCTCTGGGACACAAATATACACATTAAAGAGAAAGAAAAAAATCTCACTGCCTTCTCAGGCATATCTCAGGTTTGTCATATCACCTGTACTTTTGTCCTTAAAAAACCTCTAGATCCTCACATCAGCTGAGACTGTCAACTTTCTCCAAGCAATCCCAAATTTTATGACAAGAATGTGAAGATTATTTGTTATTGCTAACGATACTGTTTAGTCCATTGACTTACAGTAGATATGAGTGCCAACACATCATCTGTCTTACCTCAAATCAAATAGCACCGCTCAGAACAAAACCAGTTGACATTGACCGTAAGACACCCAGACCCTATTTACACATTCTCATCTTTATTTTCTTTCACCATTTGATTGCACGATATCTTTCTGATATTACCAGCATCATGTTTTATTGTAATTTTTCATACAGCATACTCTGACAGCATTGAGGTCTCCAGCAGGAAAATCATTCACCTGAGTGTGAGAATTGAGGTCCCTGAGCTCCAACTCAATGTTGACAGTGCACAGAGTGAATTAACAGACTGCTGGTCTCATAAGACAGCCAAAAATGAAGCTCCTCTGCCTAGCGACTCCTCTCTGTCGTGAGACAGCGATGGGAGCTAATATTGCAGGAACTTCTGAGAAGAGAAAGTGCAATTGCAGTATCAGTCTGTAAATAGTAACACCCAAACTATGAGTTCACTCCAGATGCTTATAATATAAGCATTTCCTTTCAAAGCCTACTCTTGGATCAGAATCAGAGAGCTCGGTCAGAGGATGGCCAATCCTTATGCTGTTATGCCAGATATCAGCCTAGGAATACATTTTGAAAATTTGACAGACCATTAATTGATATCTCTAGTTTTTATTAGGTTTACGTCTCTTCCTTCCCTTTGAGCTACTTATTCAATATTTATTACATAGTTTTCCTCGCCTTTCTGTCATTTTGACAATTACCTTTTTTTAAACTTTAGAAAGTAGAGTTCTCATTCCTGAGATCAATTTAACTTTTTTTCCCCCTTAATACAGACTTCTCATTTGCTTGAATTATAAAACTCATATTAGAAAACTACTAGGTTTCTAGAATAGGTTTGTAGCCCTTCTCAACGTGATTCAGATATTACTCATTCACTACATAGGAAATAAACATATTTCATCATAGTGAACTATGCAGAAGAGAACTTATTTGGTGGTTTACTTTTTTTTCTTTTTTTAAAATAATTGGCAAGAATCGACAACTGAATGCAGCAGAATGCACAGGAGAAAACCCAACGTCTTTTGCAACATGTAGTACAAATTATGGTTGAAGATTATTATCCATTTTAAAGAATAATTTAGTTTGTTCTTCTGTTCCACTGAAAAAGCTGGGTCACACTCATCATGAGTCTTAATAGACTTTTCAGCAGTTGTCAAAGCTGCCCCATCTGAGACATCATTTTTAGCCAGAGGCATTCAGCTATTCCTAGATGTTATTTAAATATACATGACTGGAGGGCTTTCTATGAGACTGTTTGAAGTAATTCGTTTTGTAACTGCCCCCCCACCAACATATACCCCTACAATTTTTAACACACATAGAAGAATACTGGAAGTGTTATTCCCGAGCATGTTCACATTTACAGTTAATGCTGTAACAGTGAAGATTTTTAATGTTATTGTATTAGCTCAGATAATGTGCTATTTCCAGAAACCTCCGGATGATTTTTAGTTCTAATGAAGTCCAGTTTATTAAGAACCATCTAACAAAAGGATTCTCTTCCTTTTCTGGTTTAACAGCATTACATGACCATACTATTCCATCACTTTATTTCACAACAAATTTTGGAAGGCAATCATAGAATCATAGAACCATTAAGGTTGGAAAAGACCTCTAAGATCATCAAGTCCAACCATCAACTAACACCACCATGACTCCTAAACCAGGCCCTGGAGTGCCACGTCCACACCTTTTTTGAACACCTCCAGGGTTGACGACTCCACCACCTCTCTGGGCAGCCTGTTCCAATGCCTAACCACTCTTTCGGTAAAGAAATTCTTCCTGATGTCCAATCTAAACCTCCCCTGATGCAACTTGAGGCCATTTCCCCTCGTCCTATCGCTGGTTTCTTGGGAGAAGAGTCCAACATCTGCTTCACTACAACCTCCTTTCAGGCAGTTGTAGAGAGCGATAAGGTCTCCCCTCAGCCTCCTCTTCTCCAAGCTAAACAGCCCCAGTTCTCTCAGCTGCTCCTCCTAAGACTCGTTTTCCAGACCCTTCACCAGCTTCGTTGCCCTTCTCTGGACACGCTCCAGCACCTCAGTGTCCTTCTTGTACTGAGGGGCCCAAAACTGAACACAGTATTCGAGGTGCGGCCTCACCAGTGCCCAGTACAGGGGCACGATCACTTCCCTACTCCTGCTGGCCACACTATTCCTGATACAAGCCAGGATGCTGTTGGCCTTCTTGGCCACCTGGGCACACTGCCGGCTCATGTTCAGCCATCTGTCGACCAGCACCCCCAGGTCCTTTTCCGCCAGGCAGCTCTCCAGCCACTCTTCCCCAAGCCTGTAGCGTTGCATGGGGTTGTTGCGACCAAAGTGCAGGACCCGGCAGTTGGCCTTGTTAAACCTCATTGGCCTTGTTAAACCTATTTGAACTAAATACACTGGGGAAAAAAACTTGACCAATACGTTTTTTTTCCTAGTAACTTAATTTTCTTTTAAGCAAGAGTTACAATGCTGAAGTTTTCTCTCTACAGTTTTCTCTCACCACTCATGAGAGTTTTCAATATAGATTATTTTTCTTCAAAGCAGTTCTGCGGTCTATGTTGTCTTTCCAATTCATTTGTTCCTAAGCACTTTTGGAACCAGCTTCAGGAAGATTCGAGAAACTAATCTTCAATCACACTTCAATTACTCACAAGTGTAACATCTCTGCTGCATGTTCTTCAGATATTGTTACATAAACTAGCTAAATCTTTTGCTGAAATATTTAATCTATACCACAGCATTTAAAGGTAAAAGCTAAGGATTTCTGGAAACACATAGGCTCTTGGACTGTGACTCCAAGAGTCAATTGCTCATTTACTTCTGTTAACCTGATACTTACTGCCACCCAAGATTTACTAGTTTCAGGAAGGAATTGAAGAGTACCTTCTGCCCAATTGGCTCGTGAGAAATAATTTTCAAGGAAAGTTTGTAACAACAATATGTGATGATTTTCATATAAACAAGAACTAAAGCATATTGGATCACAAACGCCGAAACAGAGGCTATATTTCATTCTGTAGGTGGCTACTGATACAATGGAGCTCAGATGTTTGTTTAGAACCACTAGAATATCATGCACTAACACACAAATACTAGACCCCGTCCCTTTTTGCTAATATGCCTCAGGTAACAGTTCTGGATTATCTTTGTGACTTATTGGAGTTGGATTAAGCCAACTTAATTTGCTACTTAGTTCAAATCCAAACCCAACCTCTTTTAGTGGAAAGCAACTTCTTCAGTCAAAACCTTCTGCATTGCAGAAGTCACAGAATGAAGTACCCAAGACATTATTCCCCAAAATTAACTTCAGTTATACATACTGAACTAACAATTGCTTCTGGTAAAACTTGGCCTAGCAGATTTTCAGACTTTAATTAATCTAATAGCTAGTCAATAGCTAAGTAGCTTTTAAAACCAATAGTTACAGATCATATTGTTAGATTTATGTAAGTTACAAAATTTAAGTTGTCTAACACACCAGACCAACATCGGAGAATTCAGAGCTAACTCAACTCTTCAGTAACTCACATACAACTTTTTTTTACTGCTGTAACAAAACAGTCTAGTATACAGCTTCACTCATAAATTTCAATATAAATATTTTCTCACAAATATTATGAAAGCACTATCAATAGATAGGTTACTCCTTTCTAAGTAGAAGTGACTTAGGACACCGATTTTTGGACTGATGAAACAACAATTGGGAAACATCCTCTTTCATATACTTATGCACACAACTCTGTGTGAAACTTTTTTTTTTTTATGGTCACCTTACTATGTAGGATTGAACAAACATCCTAATAGCAGGCAAGATGTATATAACTACATTATTATGACAAATATCCTATAGTGTTTCAAAGTGAAAATGAGAATTAAATAGTATTAAGTACATCCTCAGACTACCAAGCATCCCTAGCTCTGTCACTTTCCTAAAAATTCCTATTTTCATTACAAAATTAATAAATCATAGAATCATAGAATCATAGAATCATAGAATCAT
>WAAD01027832.1:29029-63932 GCA_013389945.1 Fregata magnificens
CACAGTACTCGAGGTGCGGCCTCACCAGTGCCGAGTACAGGGGCACGATCACTTCCTTACTCCTGCTGGTCACACTATTCCTGATACAACCCAGGATGCTGTTGGCTTTCTTGGCCACCTGGGCACACTGCCGGCTCATGTTCAGCCGGCTGTCGACCAGCACCCCCAGGTCCTTTTCTGCCGGGCAGCTCTCCAGCCACTCTTCCCCAAGCCTGTAGCGTTGCATGGGGTTGTTGTGACCCAAGTGCAGGACCCGGCACTTGGCCTTGTTGAACCTCATACAGTTGGCCTCGGCCCATCGATCCAGCCTATCCAGATCCCTCTGCAGGGCCTTCCTTCCCTCGAGCAGATCGACACTCCCACCCAGCTTGGTATCATCTGCAAACTTGCTGAGGGTGCACTCAATCCCCTCATCCAGATCATTGATGAAAACGTTGAACAAAACCGGCCCCAGAACCGAGCCCTGGGGAACACCGCTCGTGACTGGCCGCCAACTAGATTTCACTCCATTCACCACCACTCTCTGGGCTCGGCCATCCAGCCAGTTTTTTACCCAGCAAAGTGTATGCCCATCCAAGCCGTGAGCTGCCAACTTCTCCATGAGAATGCCGTGGGAGACCATGTCAAAGGCCTTACTAAAGTCCAGGTAGACAACATCCACAGCCTTGCCCTCATCTACTAGGCGGGTCACCCAGTCATAGAAGGAGATCAGGTTGGTCAGGCAGGACCTGCCTTTCATGAAGCCATACCAGAACACACTTCTGGTGAAACTATGTCATCCTCAAAGATACCACAAAACTCTGCTGAAACGTTTGTTTGGGGGGTTTTTTGAGAAACTCTCTGAACTTTTGTTTTTCAACACCTGTCTGTATAAGAAACAGGTGAAAAGAAAAAAGGTGAAAAACACCTAAATCACCAAATTTAGACATTCATGGCAGAAAAATAATGCATTTTGGAGGGTACTAAAAGCAGACTACAGTTTCTCAGGAACATTTTGTAGTAAAAAAAAAAATTTCTTTTTTCCTATAGAAGTTTTCTTTATCACAGCAAAATCACAGATATTATTCTGCAGCCTTGCATGAAAAACCTAGTTCAGCAAAGATACATGATCATCTTTGACATCTGAATAGTTACATACACCCATTTTTCATGTCCTCGAGTATATATTTTTCTCTTCAATCAGAAATTCCACAAAAATGCAAGAAATAGCCAAGTGCAATATATTAAGTCCCCTTGTTGTGAATAACTCCCATTAAAAGCCCCATAGAACATTTATTGAGGAGGAAGGGAAAGCCCCAAGTTGTCAAAGTTTCTTTTTTAGGTCACTCACCTTAGGTAATTCCCATTCTGATCGGGAACCATCAGCACTGTAGTAGTATGGTCTACCTTGTTCATCTGCATGTTTTATCCACTGTAGAAAGAAATATGATGATAGGAAATGTAATCAGAATGACAGTCATAACATAGTAAATCTCTGATAGTTGGAATTTAAAGTTAATTTTTAATAAAGTGTCATCCACTTCAGCAGTGTCTAGTGCACAACCTCCATTAACTAACCAAGGTTAGTTAGCAATAAGAGCAACACAGTTTTCAGCTTCCTGAATTGGGTTCACTAATATTTTTTCCTTCTGCAACTCCTCAGAAAATAGTCCTGCAATAACACACAAGAGATTGTGATAAACAGATATTTTTGAAGATGGCATATCTCACTCTTATCAACATTACGGTGTCAGTTTAAGGAAACACAAACTTTGCATCAGATCTGCGTAAGGATTTTATACATAAAATTACAGAATTACAAGCTTAACCAGCAACTGCTGATAATTTAAGAGATAACTGCACTTGAACAACTCCATTTTTAAAACATCAACAGGAAGATGAGATGCAGTTCCTAAATAAATCATGAAGACGACAATATAATTTCTGTAACCTCTATAAGCAACTCCCACAATCAAAGAGGCAAAACTATGACAACTGTGACTAGTTATGTAAAAAGGAAAAAATTGTAATGAGCAAAAGTCTACAAGAAGATCACACAAAAAATATGCACAGAAACACTCACAGCGAGACTTTTGGGTCAAGCAGGTTTCACAAGACTGCCTTCCAATAAACTGTTTGTGATAGGAAACACTTTTCTATCAACCACAGTGCAATATTAAAAAAAAAATTTGCATATTTGCCAAAACATAGGTATGTGCTCTACAGATATTTAACAGAAATAGATTAAGCAGGATAAAATTCCAAAACTCATGACAATGACATAAAACTCAATTATTTAAAAACTTCTTTAAAAAAAAAAAAAACAAACTTGCATACATCAACAGGAGAAGAGGTGGTGCTAAAATACGGTAAACAAACTACTGTTTCAATAAACACTTTTTGAAGTTAAAAACAAAATGCAACTTCAGTGAACAACTGGAAAAATGGACTGCTTTACAAATATAAAGAAATATTGTCATTTATCCAACGTGGGAGAAATTTTTATGATGTGCCCAGAACCACAGTAAGTTGTCAGTAGCAATTAGATAATCAGAATAGAACATAAATCTGCTGATACGACTGTAGTTCAATTAAGAAGTTTGTCTACATCTGAGAGCAGTACTGAAAATCTCTAGTAAAGTACAGGATGAAACTGATAAAGCAGTATTATTTTCAGTTCGAAACCATCCTAACTGGAAGGCTTATATAGACCAGAACAGCTCTTAAAAGACAGTAATGGTATGAAGTTTATTCCTGAAGTGTAACCAAGAGGATGGGGGAGGGCAGGAATTAAAAAAATTATACATGATATGTTCATTTAATATAATCTGATACCCAACTGGAAACAAGAAAACTTTTTCTGAAGAGTAAAGAACATACCTAAGGAAAAAAAAGAGTCAGTTCAGTTGCAAAAGTTTCATGCATATTTAAAAAACAAAAGGAGATACTGCTGAGGTATGCTTTTGACTTCTAGAAAAGAAATCTGCATTTCTAACAGTGAATTAGTGGAAAAGATTTAGAACACGTGATGAGAAGAAGGAAAAAGTACCTTTTCATTAGTATAGTCATTGGTATATAAGGTTTGACCATGTTCATCCAACTCTTCTGACCAACCCTTTGGAGGAGAACCATACTGACTATCTGACTGGCTGTAACAAGAACTGTGGTCGTTTTCTTCTGATGAAAGATGCTACAAGTAGTCAGAAACATACAAGGCAGTTTTGAGAATGAAAGCGCTTTAAAATCTGAAAGATCAAAGATTATTTGACTAGAAAGAGAACAGTAATAAATTGCAGGGAGTTCACATCTTTATATCTTACATCAGAAAATAAGAGATGCATTTTTACAGTACAGAAATATTTGATAATTGCTAGGCAATTTAAAATATTTTCAGAACAACTGGTTTGTATTGATACAATTTTTTTAAATTCTACTATACCAGATTTCAGCTACTCAAATTTAAACTCCAAATTTTTTGCCAATCTAAATTTTATTCCCACAGATTTACACTACTGAATGATGAAGAGAGTTAGCTTTAGTAATCTGCATCGCCCTCAAAAACTTGGGAGACCTGCTACCCTGGTTTTCTGGCAATATCCCAGCTTTCATAACTAAATCCTTTTCTTCCCTTCCCAAATAGTATCTGGAAAGACAATAATCATTAAGGGCAACTTGAATCTCCAGTTGCACCTTGGTAGGTCCCAGCACTTCGCGGTACTTGTGCAATGCATCCTAAAATATTAGGAATTTCCACTCTCCTCCTTCCAACTCTGATGTGTGTGACAATGAGCAATGCAAGAGCAAGGCTTTCTACCAGGCACAGCTTACATATCTGACATGTAAAGTAGAAAAAAGATTTTGCACACACATGTCAAACAATTTCTGTTCCCTTGTACACTTTGTTCATCTCCTTGCTAACATATTGTAGTTATTATACAAAGCATCCATTCCATGCGTAAAAAAACATCTCCCTGCATTCATCTCCACAACAACATCTCTACGCCAGAGTCTCCTGAGGAATTCAGTGAAGATTTCCTTTCACACTACCTTGGATCCTCGGCTAGGAGGAGGCATAACACTTAAGCAGTAACACATCCTGCTATTCAGAAATGTTGATAGTTAAAGATTGACTAAGGTTCAATAACACGAGTGTAAGGGTATTTTGGTTTCGGCAGGGATAGAGTTAAATTTCTTCCTAGTAGCTGGTATAGTGCTGTGTTTTGGATTTCGCATGAGAATAATGCGATAACACGCTGATGTTTTAGTTGTTGCTAAGCAGTGTTTATACTAAGTCAACAACTTTTCAGCTTCCCATATTCTGCCAGCGAGGAGGTGTACAAGAAGCTGGGAGGGAGTATAGCCAAGACAGCTGACCCAAACTGGCCAAAGGGATATTCCATACCATATGACGTCATGCTCTGTGTATAAGCTGGGGGCAGTTGGCCAGGGGGGCAGTGTCCGCTGCCTGGGGACGGGCTGGGCGTCAGTCAGCAGGCGGTGAGCAGTTGCATCACTTGTTTCTCCTGAGTTTTATTCATATCTCTCTCTTGTTGTTTTCCTTTTAATTTTTTTTTACATATTTCAGTTACTAATACTGTTCTTATCTCAACCCACAAGTTTTCTCGCTTTCACCCTTCTGATTCTCTCCCCCGTCCCACCGGGGGGTCAGTGAGTGAGCGGCTGCGTGGTGCTTAGTTGCTGGCTGGGGTTAAACCACGACAGAGGGTTTTGAGGAAAACTATAAAGCAGGAGAAAGGCAGAATTTCAATTTTAAACTAGAAAAAAAACCTCTCCTGAAAAGCTTAAATCTTACCAAAAAAAATATTCAGGTATCAGAAACTCACCAGTTTTTAAAAGTCAGTGTTTTTAAGAGGCTACCTGTTCAGTGACATTTCCACACGATTATTACATAGGCTTTTGTCTGAGTACCTTACCACTTGTGTGACACAAACTCCCTATTGCTGACACGAGCCAGCTGACCAAGCACAGCAAAACCCATGGGAAATTTTCGGGTCATTAATAAAGTAACATGAAAAATCTAAGTGTAATCTACAGCCTACAGAATGCGAGCATCTAAACTATGGATTAAACAATGCCACCTCTCTTGCACGTGGGGTAACATGAAATTCTCAAGTGCCAATTTCTAACCACTTAGGCCAAAAAGAAGTCTTCAGTCTCGTTTTTACACTTGGACAATTAAGACTGAGGAGTTGATAAGAGTGCTATTGGCCCCATTTGAACTACTGTTTTATAAGATAGCTATATTGTATACACATTTAAGTTTACATTATGTTTTAATGGTTAAATATTAAGTGCATTGACATTTGTTCAAAGTTGTAGACTTTGGACATCTTTATTATTACTATTAGCAGGAATTATGACCTAATAACATAATGCATTTGTATTTGCCTCTTCCAAGCAGCTCCTGATACTGAGGAAGCACTGTACACATGTAAAACTAAACAGAAGAGTTAAAAATGAAAATTCTCCTAGAAAAAACACTGTTGTTCAGTAAGAACAACTGTTAATGTGTCTGTCTGTAAGGCACCCATATAGTCTTGATGTTTCAAGGCTTAACTAATCTCACATACCACACAATGTAGGAATGTAGACTTTGCAGACCTAAACTTAAACAAAATTCTTGAGTTGTTACAAAGTTTAACAAGCCAAGGCACTTCTTGTCCCTCACAGCTAGTATGAACAACTGCTAAAGCTGCATCAACAGGGGTTAGAGAACACCTGCCAACCTGTGTTCAGCTACTTTCAATTTAACTTTCAACACTTCTTCAGTATTAACTGCCTATATGCTTTTTAGGTATCGTCCACGCTTTTTCTGAGTCCCATCCCCAATTATACTATACCACATTTAAATAAAGTCATCCTAAGCAGACAGCTGCCCAACCTTACACCTCATAAGAACTTTGCTGTGACACTAAAGGGAATTATAGAAAAGGTCCCCCACATCATCACTTCTACTGTCTTTCTTGGCTTTTTTCCATTTCCATGGAAAATTCTTGAGGACAGAGACCAGTGGATCACCCTGCATTTAATAAAAAAAAGGAACAGTTATGGTCTCTCTTCTATCACTTAACCAGTCTAGTTTTTGAAGTTACTACTACTTCTAAAAATCAAAATAATAAGAAAGAATACTGACTAGTTAAAGAAGCTAGCATCCCTTTATTACCCTTTGTTTATTTTGAAACAAAAAACAGGGAATGAAATTGCATTTTGGGCACAGGTTTCAAATGTAGTTTTCAATTTAAATGAAATCCTGTGGCTTTTCTACACCTTGCTGGTTAATTTGTTGGTCTCTACTTCACATTACGGTCTCCTAGCTAGGTATTAGAGGTTTGCCTTTCTCTGATATGATGACATCTCATTCCTTTTACAGTCCACCTTAATTAAGTCACTTTATTATCTGACAAATTTCTCCCAGTTACCGTTAAGCACTCCTTCCTCAAATACATTAATAAGTCACTATCTCTGATAAATTTTACCTGTAATTCCAAAATCTTATACACTTTCCTAGAGGCCCTGTTGATAGGACTTCACTGCTTCCCTCCACCCCATGCAAATAACTGCCATATCTGTTACCAACTTCTTTGACAAATTAGGTACCATTTTGCCCCTTCTTAATTATCCAATAAAATTCAACTTCCTAATCACAAAGTTCTAATACCAACTATAAGCTATTTCATGTTCTAATATATTACACATATATTAGAATATAGGATCATTCAGAGTCTCATTTTTACATCATCTTGCCATTTTGCTACCTAATACGATACAAGCTCCACTAAGGACAAATCAGTAGAGATACAGCTAGCATTTAAGCTTCCTGCACATGCTCTTTTATTACTAAATCTGAAAGGAATGAGCATAACTCAGACTAGTGTGTAAATGCCAACTTAACTTCATTACAATAAATTAAATCTGGTTTTACTAATTATTAAGACGTATTTGCTCTAAGTCTTCATAATCAGACAAGATTTGGGATGTCCTATATTTTACTGTAGCTTAGGCTCGGATCTCAACCTTTACTCTAAGTATTTTGGTTTAAGTACTCAGAGGTCATAAACAAAAAGGTGAACACACACAGTGGAGTGTGAAGTACACTCCCAAATGCAGAACAGAAAAGAAGGAAAAAAAAAAATAGCAGCTTCAAAATCAACACGACTGCTGGAAAGTGGATTGACACGACCTTGCAACGTATATCTCCCTAGACTTAAACTTTTGATAACCCAGTCAGAGAGGACAGAAATTACTTAAGGAACTTGTGTTACTGGAAATATAAACTTGTGTCTAGTTAAAGATTAATCAAAGCATACATCATCTGTTGTTCCTAAAGACTCAAAACTTGATAGATATAAATGTCTGAAGGCCAATCTGTGATACCTCAAGCATCACAAATAAACAGAAGAACTGAGCTGAAATAAGTTATGGGCAATAAAAAAGACTTAAATATTCAAATTTTCTGAACATGCAACCATGTGGTGAAGTCATGGTACAGAGGTATGAGTATGAATCCGAGGGATCATTTGCACATGGGAAGGGAGAAAGAATTATTGGAAGTCCTTCCACAAAAAGAAGGAAGAATGATGATAACAGAAAACCAGTTACACTTACTACAAGGAGAGTTACTACTCAAAAAAAGCAATCACCTTATCCAGACTAAAACCAGAGTTGTATCCAGCAAAAGGACAGCCAGTGAGAAATTAATAGCCCATCATCAGAGATACCAAAGTGACAGTCACAAACTTTTCATCAGTTCACCTGTTGCTGTCACTAGCCTGGTGCAAGAAAATTTGGCTGTTTAAATGCTTGTGGATGTCACGGCTGCCATGAAGGCCGTTGCCAAAGGCAATGAAAGGGTCCCTTTTTCCTATCTCCTGTTTTTGGCACTACCGTCCCAGAGGTAGACTTCTATGACAGGGCTTCCAGCCATCTAAAATTTTTGAGCAGTCCACAATTAAATTTTAAAACTAAACATTGTAATAGGCTCAGGAGGAAATCCACAAACTATACATATTTGAAAAGGGTATATAGAACTGAAGCATGAAGATTTCTTGAGAAATGTTTGCTTTTTCTTTCAACCTGGAAACTGATTAACCCAAGTACTGTTTGAACACAAGAGCACTATTTTAAGCATATTTAAATAGTAATAGCCATCTCTCAACTATTCCTCTGCTTTATCTGAACCACTGCAGTTCAAACACACATCACTGTCTGGCTCTCCCTAGCAACTGGCTGCACAGAATGTATCTGCACCTCAAATATTAGCCCAAAACATCTTTTAACATAAATAACTTCATGGTAAGCTTCAACTCTCTTAAGCAAGTTCTGTGGCAAAGCTTTGCCAAAAGGCTTTGCAAAAGCAAAAGGTTTGCACAATGAAAAAAATCCATTGATACATCTAAAGAATATGTTTATGGCCTGAATGTAATCTAGTCAAAAGCTCCTACAGCTAATTGCCAAAAGCTGGGGTGGATTTCCTCCCCCCATCAGCATTTGCTACCCTTGGACCTAGACACTTGGCTAGGCAGAGCTTCTAGCATGGTAATTTTAATGTTCTCGTCTTCTGTTGTCTAGGATATCATTCACAGAATGAAGAAAAGGATTTTCTGAAAGCTAACACAATTTGATAACAAAATACTGCTCCTTTAACTGCCCTTTCTCCTAGTTTGTTCTACAGCTATGCAAGGCAGAAATCATTGACAAGTATGTAAATGCAAGTCTCCTAAGCAAATGGTTAAATAAAATGCGGCAACAAGTTACCCCGCTAAACTTGCTTTTTATAGTCACTGGTTATTCCACCTCTTTAAGAATTCATGAATTAAATAAAATTTGAGTTTGAACAGTCACATATGCCCCTTTTTTAAAAAATAAACATTCTAAAAACATCGTAGATTATATAGAATTATTAATAGTATGTATAAATGTAAGTACAGAAATAAAAAACAATATATTTTCATTTGATAGAAGCTCCAATTATGTCAGTATTTTTGATGCGGGTGGAAAGAGCTGTGGAACTCTGTTAAGTCTGGTTTTGACTCCAGAACTCTGGAGTTCTCTACATCCATCTTAATCTCTAAATCCATCTTAATTCCTCTCTAAGAAAATATTTTCCTCTAAGAAAAACACCTCATATTTAAATTTACTGCCACAGCATTAACCAAGCAGTAGCAAACACCTGTATAGCCCCTGCCTTTGTTTTACTATGTATTTAACTGATATTGATAAAAATAAATAATTCCCCTTGCCTTTTTCAATGCATCCCCATAAATCCTGCTTTTAGCAGCACTGTCACACTCCTCCTCCTTTCTCCCCTTCCTCCCCCAAAAATGTGCCAAATACACTGGGAAAGAGAACGCACTCCATGTCAGAGAAGTTACGATGGTTGTCTTATTCTATTGTCATTTACAGTCTTACTAGTTTCAAAAGACCTTAGTTTTTCTTTACCTTTAAAGGAAAAGCTGCAGTACCTGCTGAGGGACTGTGAGGCACTTTTACAACTTACGACTCTTGTACACAGTTCGTGTACACATTCTTGTACACAAAAGCAATGGAAGAGCTAAACTGTTCCCTACTTCATACCAAGACACATAACCAAAAAGACAAATGAAGACACTCCTCGACACCTCGAAACTCAGCAATACTAAATTCCATAGCAAAACAGCATTCATATGCATTGCAGTCTCATTGCTTGTCATCTCAGAACTACCTCATGATCTGCATGGCTCTGGGAATCCCCTTTATTAATGCTTGCATCTCGGGCCCACCGCGGAGGTTTCCAGGTTCGTTCCTGTGATCCTCTGTTGTAGTAATAACAGCGTCCTGTCGTATCTTTATGGGTTTCCCATTCCCCATTTATTTGGACTGGAGCACTTGTAGGTAGTGGTGGAAGTGCAGACTGAGATATTTTCAGTTCTTGTAAATTAGCATAAACTGGTGAATCAGGCCTCCCTTGGCTTGGTGGAGTAGTTGGCTATTGAGAGAAGAAATGTATTGTTAAAGAGCAAATGAATTTTAGAATGCTCCCTTACAAATCAGAATATATTACAGTAGTAAAACAAACCAACAAACTCCCTTTTTTGTTAAGTACAAAAGCACAAAGGCCAGCCACAAGATGCTGGGGCGTGAAAACATTAGATTGTTAACTATAAGGTAGATATCACAAACTGTATTTCTTTAATACTGAAACAATTTTTCAGCATTTCTCCAGATGACAGCTGATAGTTATGTCTTACAGTGGATTTGAAATACGCTGGAGTCATCATCAAAATAATTATATGCTCGCCTTGTTGAAAAACTTCAGCTTTACAGTTCAAGTATTGCTCAGGAACTGTAAGTAACGTGATCTTGTTCAAGACAAAACATAGCATTTCTGAGATGCCATTTGCTAGGCAAAGGTGGTTCCCCAACCTTTCCCCCTCACTGCTAAGACAGATGATGGTGAGTGTAAAGCAGCACTTTTATCTTCCCAGCAAGATCTAAACAGACAGTTCAGCTGGAAAGACGAGCACAATGTTGTGACTAAGAAACTCTGAAAAACACCTGGACTGTTTACCTGTATGCCTTTCCAAACAGATGCTTATATAAAAATATTTTAGGCAATATCACCAAGTGTTCTGATTACCACTCTCTTCTTAGAGAAATTAAGTGGATATTCTTAACCACCTAATTTTATTCATATACATGCACACAGGTAGAACAACAAACACCTACATGGAAACAAAACAATAATGACGATTTCTCATTAACAAACAGTTTGCAAACATGAAGACCAGCAGAAAGCATGGCTAGAAGTCCATGGCACTCACTGAAACCATGAGTACTTTCAAATAAGCCACTGAAGCGTTTAGGAGAGAAATAGACTTTCAGATGTTCAATTTTTAAAGTATAATACAAGTACATAAAACACACCATGCAGAATATAAGAGCATGTGTTTTCACAAGAGCTGTGATTATGAGATTGTGAAAGCAGCTTGTTATTAAACCAAACTGAATAGTTTCCTGGTAATGCACTGCCATCTCTGTCTTTTAGGGCACATTATTTAGGCACTCTAAAGGAAGGAACTGTATAATTTATACCATCCCTTCCCCTGTTTGGTTTTAATTCAGAAGCTTTGCTGAAGGCAAGTCCTTGTGCCTCTTGTTGCATCTTTCACAGGAAAAAATAACATATTGCATTACATAAAAGATCTTTTATAATGTACTTTTAAACATTAAAATCATAAGCTGCTAATCTAGACCACATCTAATCATAAATTGTCGGGGTTTGCTCAGGCAAGACAGCATATCATACCACACAATCAGATATAAACTGATTGCACCACAGCTAGAACCAAATATGGGCAATATCCACAACCAAAAGGGGAAACAGCTAGACAGGAACTTAATGAGATTAAAACGGGCACAGACTTGTTTTGTGCGCCTTTAAAAGAAAAAACACAGCTTACTAGATATAGCAAGGACAGTGTGTGTAATGCAAACCACAAGGGGGGGGAAAATGGACACCAAAACAAAAACTGCAGCACTGGCAAAATCAGAGAGCACCAAAACCAATTAGTAGCCTCCTCTACCTAATTCAAGGGCAGGGGGGGGAATCTGTTACAAAACTTGATGAACAGTAAAAGACTATTTTTCTACTCTCCAAGTCTCCCCCCACCCCCCCCTTTTTTTTTTTTTTTTGAGAAGGGTTGAATGGCCTTTGGTAGAGTTGCTCTTTGAGAGCACTAACAGCATAAAGAATGCTACTATGAACAGAGCATCACCCCACTGTCTTCAGGGATGAACCTCGATTCCCTGGGATGCTGGGAGAGTAACCTTGAGGTCTCCTCATTCACAAGCACAGTTTCTGTATTTGTTTCCCAATCGGCCTGCAGAGCTGCATTTCCCACGTAAATCGTCCTGCCATTAAACCACCGGGGTTGTCATTTGAAGCAACAACATACACCTGCACCGGGGAATGCACAAACCTTTGGGTTCTTCCTCTATTTCACGGAAGTGGCAAAAGCAGCACCATCAAGAGCCCTGGCTGATGCGCCGGGAGGCCGGTGGCTTGCACAACACTCGCATCCTCCTAAAATTGCTCTTCCACACAAGACAATAAGAAGGCTTTACTGTCTGGCCTGCCTTTGCCAGCTGCTTTTTTGTTTTAATTAAGACAATGAAGTGCCATTATTAAAAGCACAGTTCTGTGTATCAATAAAAATGTTTTCCAAATAGAAAGCCTATGACACAGAATGCTTGATATAGTCTTTAAAACATTTTCGCAAGCAACACATAGAAATATGGCTCAGAAGTTTCACACTGAGGTTTTCAATGGTTTCAGCATTATAACCAGAACAACTCCAGATGAAACTGCAGGACGCGTATGTACTAAGCCAACGCTGAAAGCTCACAGCCAACGTACAGCCACATAACTCAGGCAGCATACTAGTTAAGTTTAAAACAGTAATATGATATGAAAGCATAACGAGGGGTTTTCTTCTGAATGCTTAGTACTTCCAAACTCATTATACCGATTTCTGGTTTTCAAGGGAAAGCCAGAACTTTTGTCCTGAACAACAAACAAGACAGCTAACTGTCCTGCCAACCAAGCCTACAGCTGCTTTCATTCCCTGTTGCTCTCTCTTCGGACAGATTTTTTTGGGGAGAGCTGCAAGATACCTGTAAGTTACTGCTTTCAGCAAAGCATAAAAAAATGCAAAGCTATCAATCTAACTACAACACACAGCTTAGCTCATAAGTACATCTTTGAGGGATACAACTTTCTTATCAGGAACTATTTTAAATAACCACATAGCATACAACAATACTTCCTCATACCTTGAGCTATGCAACGAGGTATGTTGTTGTGTCTACAATAATGCTCAGTTCCACAGCACCCAACCTCGTCAAGGCTAATTTTGTGAAGAATTTCTCATTTATTGATGAGAAAGCCAGCTTTTTAGAAAGCTCCAGGTTTTCTGAAGTTAACTTTAGTGTACTTTCTGCATCTGTGTTGGCAGGAAGGTCAACCCTCTCCCCGCGCAACTTGGGAAGGAGAATCCTGCAGAGAGGCAGGTCCCACTAGATGTCCCTGGAGAGCTCCCGGGCCCTGCACCACCTCGCCGTTTCTTTTAAGGTGACTGTTCTAAGTTCAAGCCTGTGTTCTGCAAAACCCTTTTAATATGCTTTTTGGCTTGAAACTGTTAGTTAACTATATTCCTTTCCTTTGCCAAACCCATTACTCATTACCAATGTAGAAATCCGAATAGAGAAAGCATTACCTAGATCAAAATAGTCTCTGACCACTTCCACAGCTCTTTTCCCAAAACCAGACGCACACAGTTAAGGGAAACTTAAATATATATTAAACAGCTCTGTATGTACATGAGGACTTTCCAGCCAGAACTTCACTCCCTGAGTTTCATTTTTGCACTAACAAGCTCTGAATGCTCATAAACATGGAATTAAATCTACCAAAAGAGACTCCTTGTCTTCTCACTATCAGAATCACAAGAACGTGTCCTTCAACATGCTCGTGCACATAGACATAAAATGCCTTACATGCAAAACATTTCAACATTCATTTGCTATTTGATATGGACTTCGGACTTTTTCGTGTTGCTTTCTCCTGCTAAGAACAGTGAAGGACTCTTGCTAGAAAAGTGATAAAGAAAAACTGGAAAGCAGAAATAGTTCTATGATGCTACAACTTGAATGAAAAGCCCATTAAGCACTATGACAACTTTATGAATATAAGGACCTCTCCCTGAGCTCAGTAATGCTCTGTATTTCAATACTTTAGAAATCTGCTGTATTTAAGTTCAGTCTCACAGAAAAGTCTGCTAGCACTAAATCCTTGCAAACTGATAAGGAAAAGAGTTTCATGCAGGCAGGACAAAGTTTCCAGGATCAACACACAACATTCTTCAAATAGGGACTGTACACACAGCTTTTTCAGAACACAGTTTTTATACTGACACAGTAGGAAGCAGATACACGCCTTTAAATAAAACCACCTGTTAATCATTCATGAATGAACAGTCAACATTTTCAACAAAGGCTGCAGATACGCTATCAGGCCTCTGAACACTTGAGCTCAGTGCAATGAAAAGCAAACTTACTATACTTCACAAGGTACTTTTCATTACCAAAATGCATATCAGCTTCTCAGAGGATACCTTAAATTTTAATGTTACTTTATACGAATGGCTTTTCTCAGACAGCGGTATTTGTTTAAGCATTCAAAATTGAAGCAAACTTAAAAAAAAGGTTCAGTGCACTCCAACAGGGTAAGACTAGTCCTTGTTTCTCCCAGAACTGTATAGATCTCTTCCCTATCCACCATCTAAAAATGCTTTTCGTTTATTTTCATGCAATGAGAACCGCATGAGAATACCGCATCGAGGATGCCAGCAATTAAGACAGAAAACAAAGTTTCCTTGAATTTGGCAATTACCGTTTTCCTTTTACAGCACTTAAATCCAAGACAAAAACTTCTAGAAGACAAAGAATAACTGCAGTGCTAGCCTGTACAACATGACCTACCACATGTGATATTCCCTCCTTTACAAATAAATTGCTTTAGCTGTAGTGCCTCTTTTGCAGCTTTTCTTAGCGTTATGAACTTGAAATGAAAAGCTTCCATTTCAGTAGCAGCATTCGGATTGCTGAAACTAGCTGCTAAAAATGAAAAAAAAAACTTTAAAAAAAGCAAATCTCATCTTAATAGTCTTTATGAAGTTACAAGCAAGTCCATACTCATGCAAAAGACCAGCATTACACTGAAGGAAAACGAGGGAATACCAGCTCTTTGCAGCAGCAAGCCTAAGAAAGGAGAAGAGGCGCATCCCACAGCATGCCGAGACAGGGAACGAAGCATCCCAGTTCCCTCAACAACCGAGGTTCTTGCCAAGGAATTGCCACTGTCCTTTTAGGAAGGCCTGGGACTTCAATACCAGCTTTATTCAACAGGAAGGATATAAAAGAAATCTCAAAAACTCTACAGTTTCATTTTCACGAAGTGACAGCTTCAACTGGAATAATTAGATCATCTCCTCCTTCCTCTTTCTGCTCTTCACTTATGTTTTTATAAACATGTTCTGAACCCTACTTTCTTTCTAACATATGCAGGCACATTTAAAACTTACTGTAATGCTAAAAAAATCTCCCCCGTGGATTTTTGGGTAAGTCCTGTACTACCTCAGAGGCGAAGATAGCAAATTAATTTAACAAACCAAATCAAAATGGGAACCCAAACAATTTTTAATGCACTAACCTTCTCCAACCTTAACTGGATAATTCACTCCAAGTCCAAGGAACACATAAAAAGATGACAGTAAATATTATAAGTATAAATATAAGTAAATATTATAATTAATAGCTGACTATAAATTTTGGATAAGCTATAGTACTGCAAACATTATTTAACTGCACTGAAGTTCTCATTTCAGTTGATTTGCCACTATAAAGTGATAAGAAAAAAATAAATGACATTGCAAAGCAATGCAGAATTAAAATCATCCCATACAAATCATTCAAACGTATTTGCCTAGTAAAGGCCATTCAACAGTTAAATGTTTAAAATGTCCCATTTAAAAATTAAGCAGATACACTCAAAGTAATTTTTTAAAATGGGTAGCCAGTGACTTTCCATCAGATTGCAAACAGTAAAATTAAGCATCTGATTTACTTTCACTAATTCTATCTCGGTCAATTTTGCATTTTACTTACACTGAATTACAGGCTGAGCTATTACTTCTATTTCTGGAGATCCTTACATACAATTCATTTTATTATAAATAGATCTATTAATATTTTGTTTTATGAAACTAGATTATGAAACAAAGAGCCTTAGTACAGAGGACATAGTGTTCTGCCAGAATGTGCTTGTGTTACTTCAGCCATTTAAGTTCCCTTCTGCTTTAGCTCCCCCGTAACACAAAAACCCAAAATTCCCAGGGTTGACAAAAGTATACATCTTTACTTGGTGATATCGTAATACCTTATCAACAAAAAAAAACCAATCTAGATGTGTAGCAAAAAGCCTCTAAAATTAAATACAATCCCTGTTCTCGGTAGCCCAAAAAAAGTGACTTAAATTATTCTCATACTCATCAAGACAGTGATTCATTAAATTGTACTGCAAAAGTCCTGCAGCATGGAAAGCCAAGAGGTGGCTGCTTCTGTCACGTTCGCAAGCACTTACGAACAGACATGGGCAGTGGCTGCCGCAGGAGCGCTGCCTGTACACCGCGGCCTGCTACAGAGGGGAGCAGTTGGCTGTGTCTGAGTACCAGAGACAACACTCCCAGGTCATCCATCATAAGTGACCAATCAAAGAAAATTGATGGAAAACCATTTTTTCCTATACACTCTACAGATTTCCCATTCACATTTCTATTGTGCTCATGACCATCTCAGTGAGCAAAACTATTACATATGAACTTAGGAAGTCTATGGCAATAAAAGAAAGTATATAATTGATCGAAGGATTGCAACAGTGATGTCAAATATTTTAAAAAACAGAAATAAGATCTTACAATGGGATCCTTTGTAAAACATGCACAAAGATGACAGTGTTTACCGTACTTGTACTTCACCACTTGCACAATCTAGCTTCTCCCTTCCATAAAAAAGCTTTTGTCCAAGGATATAGACAAAGCTGCTTTTCCTATAGCAGAAAATTTAAATACCATATGAAACACTTTACTTCATACGTGCTTACACAGCTAGCTTACCCCCATTAGGAAAGAGTGGCCAACGTTGAAAAGTCAGCCAGTAAATTTCCTTCACTCCTTTTTTTACCCTGTCCACTTCACCGTATAAAACACTGACTTTCAACAGACATAATGTAGTATCTGTAACCTATTTCAGAAATTTAGCCAGCATCTTGAACAACCTGGACATGTCATGCAGTAGTAGATTTACACATTTATTTTTCCTCCACCTTCATGGAAGTGGTATCAAGTTGGTTCTGTAACAAGGATGTTTCAACAATACTAGTAGAAACAACAAGTTTACTCTGCGATTTAGTTTAACTGCTGTCAATTCTTGACCTCTGGGAAACCCACAGTACATGTTTGAATGCAAGATTTGTGAAGAATAAAGCTGTTGGGAATCATTTGTGAAGTCTCTCAAGGATTATTTTCTATAAAAACTAAGATAGTACACTAAGAAAACACCAGAAAAACCTAACTTGCTTTCTCCAGTGGAAAACTGTCCTGTAATACGCCGACAGCTACTGCTTTTCAGAAGGGCAGTATCTCAAGAGCACAAGCTCTTCAGTTGTTTTAGAAGTGATACAGCAGAGTAAGAGATTATTCTGCTGTATCGATTAAAGTTTCAGGAGTACTGGAGAGTCCTCACTTAACAAGCCATTTGCTGTTTTAACTGATTTAATGTATAGCCATACATCTCATTTGCCTCAGAGAGGTCAAAGTATTTTTTAAGACAGCTTATTAACAACTTCATGGAACCCCTCTATGTTGTCACCATTACAGTACCATAGCATGTCTAAAAAGTTAGCTCCTATGAAATATAATTGGGGGGGTTAGAATGGTGTTATTTGAACTCATAATAGCTTAAGTGTCAAGAAAAAGTTTCCATTAGTTTAAGCCACCTCAAACTGAATAGCAATTTTTTTCTACACTTTACATTTTCAAAAGTACAGATCCCATAGCATTTAAGTGTACTTTTGAGGGTCCAGTGCTTACACAAAGCAGCGTAAAGCCGGGCACCCATGGAAAGTGCAGATGGGGAAAGTAAACATCACCTCCGATAACATTTTCAAGTTACTCAAAACTTACTGAAGTTGTATTACTGGGCAAGCTCAAAAGCCTAAAAGATAGCTTGAGTACCATTTGATCAAACAGAATGAGATCTGACTACTACCATGCAAGTTATCAAAAACCCATGAATCAGTAGAACAAAAATTGTAATATTCTACTATTTGAAAGAGAAGGAAAAGGCCAGACCCATTAAGAATCTGAAAACCATATACGTATATATTAATGGCTCACTTTCCAAATATTAAGTTTAAAAAAAAAAAAGAGAAAGGAACAATTTGCAAGAGACAGTTCTAAAACACAGCAGTCATCAAATCTGTGTTCTGTCAGAAAGGGTATTTAATTCCAAACACTTGACAAGAAAATGCAGAACTCCCACACAATTTACAGCTGTTGTCCTTTTACTCCGCTGTAAAAGCAGATTTCACTTGTGTGAAACTCTGCTTCACTAAATGTTGCTTGTGGCAGCAAATTCTGCAAGCATTTGTTATGCTAGTATTTCTTTGTTAGATGTTAGAATAATTTCAAAATATCTTCTTGAGCTTATGAACTGCAACACTTAAAAAGTTTTTAATAACATATGCAGCTGCAGAACATCACCAGTATTCAAACAGTATGAGCAATGCTAATGCATCAGTGCACTTACTGGTATACTGGAAATATGTCATGGGAATAAATTAAGGCAGCAAACCCCAGTGAATAACACAGCTAACTGGTCTAGGAAACAACGATGGTATAGTATGAAATCAAACACTAGAATAATTTCTGTTGGCTTGCCTTACTAGTACATTAAGAAGAATATATTCCATCATGCAACCATTAGGCTTTATCCTTTCCTGAACACCCAAGCAGCTGTACTTCACACAGTTTAATAGGCAGCTGCTACCCTCCACATCTGCTTCTCAGAGTTTTCCCTGAGTTTATTACTTGCAACTACTGTTCCCAAGGTACCGCAGTACTCACGTGCCTCAAATCTCCAGTGGGCAGTTTCCTTGATTAGAATGTCCCACTTGGCAATAAACAGGCAATCCCTTCAGAAAACAGCCAGTGTAGCTATTTACATTAGCTTCCATAACCATTATATTAAAAACCTGAGAAACAAGTTTCAGTACTGCCCAATTTATAAACTGAGAGCAACATCTGAAAAGCACATTCTAGGGATCCTGACTGGCTATACAGTTTCAAAATATATGATTTGAAGAACGACATTTTACATACTGTCACTCTAGCTCTATACCTCTACAAACCAAAAATCAAATTATACTCCCAAAGTATAGAAAAATTTTGACAAAACCTCTTCATCAGGTAATTTATTCATACTCTAACATAAAACAGACCTAGGTTAGGGAAACATGAATCTCAAGATGTAATTGTTCTTAAGTGTGTACATGCAGAGTCCTGATTGTTTCCATATTTCTAATTTCAGGCAAATTTTTCAACGGCTATCCTTTTTAACACATCAGAATATCTACTATTTTAAAAAAATCTTTTTTGTTCTTTTTCCCTTTGGAAAAACTGGTTTGCTCATCTTAGCAGAAAGGGAAGCCAAAAATAAAAGTAATTTGCTGGTTTAAATGAGTTAGTTACCCTAACGCCCCATGCGCACAAGCAAAGAATTTCCTTTGTCCAGAAAGGCAGAAGCCACACTGACACTTCTGCTTATACCAAAAGTTCAGCAAATGCTTTTGCTAACTCAGTTCATGTCACCAAATTAATAAAGCACACAGTTCAAAGGACTCAGCCAACAACTCAATATTTAGAAGACAAGAAAAAACACAAATTTATTTATTTCGGAAAATAAAAGACTACTGATACAGTTTTAAGATACAGCTAAGCTAGTCTACTGGCCACCTGCTACCAAGAGGAGCGACCCCATCTCCCTTCCCCTCCACCCCCATGATGCTGCAGCAAGCTGATGGAAGAAACTAGAACAGCAGTAAATTAACCCCATTGAGACTTTAAAAACAAAAAAAACAAACAAAACCCCCATATTTAGACCCTTTAGGTGTTTGCAGGTCACTGCAAGGTCAGTCAGAGATGCCTTTGAAGTGTCTGACTGACTTAGGAGACAGGAGAGCAGGACCTTCTCTTTCAGAACCTGTTAGCTCTTAAGGAGGTTTAGCTGCATCATTAAACCCCAAAGGTGGCTGGGAGAAGGAATTATCTTCAAACATCTAAGTCGGAATCAGTTGTAGAGACAATAATAAGTAAAAAGTTGTCTATTTTTGCCAAGGACAGGGGGAAAAAAAAAAAAAACTGGCTAAGTTTAAAAAAAAAGTTACTTATGTATGGAGAGAAGCAAGGTACAAGGAATGAAACCTTGCAACAGCCTGATCAGGAAAACAGGGAACTTTCCTTGAAGGTTTACGTGCAGGTTAGTCAACAAGTTTCAACAGCATTTTTGATATTCTTGCTTCTGTCCCTGTGCAGTGAGAAAGGACCACCGTTGGGGTTGCTCTCCATTTTTATTACTCTCACAAGGTTTTGTATAGCTTCACACATTTGTAACCCTCATCCTGAAAGGCAGCACATTCACACCTGAAGTTAGAAACAAATAGAGCAAGCTATTAAAAATGTACAGTAAGAAGCTGTTTTATTGTACAAGTATGCACAAATGAAATGTTGGGCTTAAGTCCTTGGTTTTTCATAAGAAAAATCAACAGCCTATAAGAATGAGCACTATAGTACCATAGTGATCAGAGCATTAAGTAGAAGAGGCCTCATGCCATCGAAGGAAGAAAGAAGTACCCCAAAGTAGCTCAGGCAGAATAACAAAGGTTTTTAAGCTGAATAAGGACAGGTCTTCCTGTTACCTCAGAGTACAGAACACAGTAGCAGGATAAATGATAACAGTAAAGAGAGGAATACAATTTTGCTCACTAGCTTAAGTCCTCCACTTGGAGTGAAAAAACTGACCTCTGAAGAAAATGTTTGTTAGTATTTTGAGAAAAAATTATTTTAACATAAAATATAACACAGGCAATACTTTTTATATGCAATATAAAATAAAATGTTTTCCTCACAGCTACCCAAGCCCTTCCAACCACAGGAAAAAGGGTATTATACTGATGGCTGATGCACCTACAAGATAAAACTTGACTAGAAGCTTTACTTATTATGACTATCTCAGGCAACAGGTAAACCAAGGTAACTGCAAAATAAGCACATCTAGGGAGCTCAGCTGCTGCACAGACTAGGCTGTGAGCTGCCCGCTTACCAGTGAGGCACTCACCAATTCTGGCAATGCTGAAGGTGCTCCACCAGTGTGTGTGGACAAGCACAAAAAAAATGCCTATTACTCTGCATCTAATTATTACCTTAGAGAATTAGAAAAAGGGATACTTTTGCCACAGTTGTCATTAAATGAGATGGAACAGAAAGTGTAGTGAGGCAAAGGACTAACACATAGTCTTAGCTATGCTGGACTACTATGTCTGTCCATTTTTACTTTATTTTTCTTTAAGAAAAACAGGAACAGTACATAGTTCAGAGTGCTTATAGTCACTTTTTGCAAAATTAAACCACCTATTACTAATATTAATTTTTAGTAGAAAAGCCTGGGTCAGGTATGGTGGGAATATCTTAATCAATTTAAGCAAGAAAAGATGCTATATTTTCCTCTCCTCTGCAAACCTCCAGGGTATATCAACACTTAAAATAAGTTACAACCCAGAAGACTTATAAAACCTTCAGAAACATACCAGTAAGGAAAGGGGAAATTTTTCCACCCCCTGGATCTAGTCATGCTTCTGATTTCAGACACTCCCACAGATCCAAGAGATGAGTTTTGGAGAATCAAGCTTCTCAGATTTCAGAAAAAAGGACGTGCCCCCAATTCACTCAGTCACGCCAACCCCGTAGCGGCTCCTGTCCTGTTCACTGAGGTGGTTAACCCAAAAAATTAATAAGATGCAAAACAAACCAGACAGGAAAATATACACAATGCTATACTGTGTGGGATTAAATACATGGATTTTTTCAGAGCAGGTAAGTTCAACAATGGAAAAAACCCACCTCTGTGTTCAGAGATGATCACAAAGGCAGTGAAATCATCTCTATACTAAAAAGCTTTCCAGCACAGAATTTAAGTCACCCAAAGAAATATCCTGAAATGTGCCAGACAACTACAAATGCTTGTGCTTCAATTCTTCTTCCTCGACTATGAATTATCACTTCACAGCCCTCAGAAATGGAGCCGATAAGTCAATTCCCAGGTACAATTTGGAAAAAAAAACAAAAAAATGTTACGAGTTAGATGGCAAACCCCACATGTTTAATGAAGAGCAGTTTTACTGAGACCTGTGGCCATTTCTCCCCGGTTTGCTTTCACAGCTGCAGCACTGACAGGAAACTTCAAGTCACTTGTCTTCCCTGAGAAGTTGCAAATAAGCAAATGATGAAACAAGCTGCATTTTGTAATACAAAATAGAGGTCTTACAAACTAAGTGAACTGGGCTTTGGGGCTTTTGCTTGGCTTTTTTAAGCTTCTGAGTAACTACAGTGCAATCTAAACTTCAATATTTACCTGTTCAGAAGCAGTTAGTTATAATTTTTGCAGTTCAAATATAATTTCAATGTGGCCATTAGGATAAAAAAAAAAATCTGCGGATTGTATGCTACAGTAACTGAGAAAGAACCACAAAATAGCACCAGTGCATACAGCCTATAGTATGTCTATCATATCTTAAATAAAAGAATTGGTGAACGGACTGAGGCAGTGTCACACTGTCTAGAAACTTACACTTTTTTTTTTTTTAAAGTATTCCAGAATATTCAAAGAATAACAACAAATGGGTTCCTCAATAACGGACTAAGCCTATCCCCAGAAGCTCGGCACAGCCATCCACCCTCAAAAGCCAAAACTAAATCTGAGCATCTCCTCTCCAACAACCTTCCTTAAACATAACAGTTATAGGTTTCACACAGAAAATTATTGTATGATGTCCCCTGGTATGCGTTACAAAAGAGGTGTCAGAACAGGTTCTAATGGTCCCTTATGTCCCACATGAACTATTGAGCAATTCAAGTTAAAAAATTAAAAATAAATCAAATCTTAACATTCAACTAAAAATTATGACAAAGGAAAAAAAACATAAACAAAACACTGAAAGTATATCCACTGCCAGGCTGGTATGACTACTGTTGAATAGGCAGCCATATGGACTAGTGGTCAAGGACCATGAGAATCAAGAGGTTACAGGCCCACAGGCCCACTCTGTAGAAAAGCTACCCGATTTTAAAGAAGTTAGGTGCTTTGAGAATTAGCATCTCATGAAGCTTTCAGTGATCAATTTAAATTTGATTTTCTGAATCCTCAGATCTACTTGATAGGAAGCAGCGCCACTTCAGTACTTCCAACTGTACACTGGCATGAAAACTGAAACAAAGGAAGGTTAAACAGCACAGCACGTCAGCCAAGTTCCCCATAACAGAGTTCAGGATAATATTTTTTCTTTAAGCATCCATTTTAGGGGGGCTATATTGAGGTAAAAACATTTATAGATTGGACTGATAGTTATAGATTGGACTGATAATTAACATGGTCAACAGAAATATTTCTTCTGTTTCACTGTAACTTTTTCTACAACTTTCGCTATAAATCAGACTATGAAGTCACTACAATTATCCCTGACTCTGATATCTTTGAGTTCTTTGACAACTCAAAAAGAAAAGAAAAAAAATTACCCTGGTACCTAACATTTCACATCCTATGTTTAAATTTCTCACTTAAATGCTGGGAATTAATTATCTGTTCAACATAAAATGCTGTGCTTGCTGTAGAAGCCAACTGTGTAAGCAACAAGACACAGAAAAAAAAAATCTTATTCTAGCTTTCTGTGCTGATTTCATTCCTTCAGACAACTATCAACAACTAGTTGTAATTAAATGTTTAAGAAAAATCCCCCTGGTTGCTTGCAGGTCCTTCTCAAAGTTTTCAAAGGATGAAAGACCTCTTAAGAAGAACTGAAACAAAGAGGTACAGCCTGCCAGAAAATGGGGGGGGGGGGGGGGGGGGGGGGGGAACGGGGGCAGATCAAGTATTTTGATATTTCAAGTACAGGCTCCATCTCCAAAGGCCTGCTGTCAGTTAGATCAATCCAGACAGGGTCTGCTGAAGATGCACTGATCATAAAGATGGCATCTGGTCTTCCCACATATGGTACCACATTCAAACTAGAGCCATTCTGACTATGAGCAGCACTGCCGGATTAAGACTGTAAAAACCTCTCTCAAAGTTTGGCTCCAGAAGCAAGATAAGACTCTCAGATGTAAAAGAAATGAGTGAATGCAGCTGTAAGTGAACCAGACCCTGCAATAAAAATAGGAAGCTGCGTTCTTCGCCACGCCCCTGCCCACCCCGCAGACCGCCCGTGCAGCCTGGCTGGTACCAAGTTGGGAAGCGGGGAAATACAGCGACCCTTCCCACTTCTCCCATGATTATAAGACAAATTCACAAATTAATAAGTAAAATAAACAGACATAACTGAACTGGTACAACACCATTTTTCACTGATGACAACTAAAAATGAAAATCATCCCAATCCCTAGATATCAGAGATCCATTCCAATTTATCAGTAAAATGAAGAAGTTAAACTGCTGTAAAAAAATAAAAGTCAATACTGCCTCTAAAGCAAAAGGCAGAGAGGGAAAAGTCAGATTCAGATAGGGCTAGTGCCAGATATCTGAAACTTACTGCCGATTGTCTAAGTGAAAGAGGCCACACTAACTCCCCCGCGCGCTGCGTACCCCAGATTACAAAGCACGTTCTAAAATACTGGGGGTGGGGGGTAATTAAAAAAAAAACCTCACAAAAGTTGGGTGGGTTTTTTTGGCTGAAGTAAGATTTACAAAGTCTTCTGACAAATGTAAAACTTTGACAAAATTAAGAGAGTATGTTAAAATGGACTAATTATACAGATGCTTTTGTTGCCAGGAATCTATTTTACATAATACATTAGAATTTAAAATTATGTCAAAAGCTTTCACGTAAGAAAACTTTCATTAGGAAAAGACATAAATAAGTTACCAGCACTTAGTACACAGGAATGCATTTATGGTACTCTTGTTATACAGTGTGAGGGAGTTTAGAAAATGCTGTCAAACTTCATTAAGAGGAATGTTATGCTACTTAAAATTACTAAAACATTCCAGGCTTTTTTGACTATCCTATGCAAGAAAGCAAACCTATTAGCAGCACATTATAACTGAGATGGCAAGAATTTGCTAATAGTTTCATGCTGATTAAGCAACATGCAGTAAGCGGTGCCCTGCCGCTGGCTACGGCAAACATGGCCCTCCCCCATGCTGCTGAATTATAATTCCGTGCTCAGCATTCAGCGGATCAGCTGGAGCCACCAGCCTTTAGAGAACATTCTCATTGAAACTACAAGTATAATAAAGTATTGCAGCACTATCTGCCAAGCTATTGAAAAAAAGCTGCTTTTAAGGACATGTATGCATTAAAAATCTCTATGCTGAAGTATATAGCAAAGCTCAGCACACAAAGCTGTTCTTGAACACTAACGGAAAGCAGCTGTTCAGCTGCAGAAAACACAGGTTGAACGGAAGCTGAACTTTCTGGGAGTCTCCCAGAAAAAGATGTACTAGGGTAAAGGGCATGTTATTTTTCTACTATGGTCATCAGTAAATTATGCACCTTTAGATGTCTGTTGCATTTGTTTGATGATTTAAAGCAGAGTATCACAAACAAGTGACATTTAAAGCCTTACTCTTTCTGGAAACACAGTAATTTGCCATGAATAAAGCAGACAGAAAAACAAGGTTTTCACTGGATTTAAAATTACTGTATACCAGTTTTCACAAGAATACTTTGCCATTGATTTCTATGCCGCTTTCTAGAGACATTTCCACTGAGCCTCTCTAAAAAGCTGAATTACAGGCAACTGCAGGCATTGTAGGACCTCCAGGATCCAGGTCCCATGAGGGTTTGTGAATTAACAGTGCTGCAAGCTGATCAGCCAGCTGCCCAGAGAGCTTTCTGCAACGCTGCTGTCAATAAATAGAGCTTATTCTGCTTGATGGCTGTTAAGACTTTGCTGTTCAGCCACATCTAGTACAACAGCTATATTAAAAATATAAAGCTTATTGGGAAACTTTAAATACCTGAATAGGCTTTAGGCTAACATTACTCCAAATGCTTTTGTCTTCACAAGAGCAGCAATTGAGTACATGAGGTGATCAGCTGTATCTTCTAAATAACACTTCCTGGAAGTATTAATAGCTGTGCTTTTCAGATTTCCATTGAGGTGGGGGTTAGAGGATGGGCAAACAATCTGGCATGGTGACAGTTCAGCAATCATAAAACCTACAACGAAGCCCCAAGGCACGATGAGCCTTGCGGCCATCATTCCTCTCAGAGAAATGCAGGACAAGAATTACGGGAAGATGTTAAACTGCAAAACTCTGCTAAGAACACATGTGCATACTTTACATTTTAGCATATAGAATCATCCATACTGAGCAGAAACTGAAGTTTTATGCCACCTTTCGCCAAGGCAGTACAGAGGAATCATCCATACTGAGCAGAAACTGAAGTTTTATGCCACCTTTCGCCAAGGCAGTACAGAGTTTTTGGCCATACTGGCATACCATAACAAAATGGATCTAGTAGCAGCAAGAAGTTACAAACAGCAATTAAAAAAAAAAGTCATTCTCGTCATAAAGCACCTTTGAGGTGCTTAGCATAATAAATTAATATGAAAAGATCCCCCAACCTGAAAAGCATTTGGAACAAGAAGCTGTTTGATATGGTTCTGATAGCTTGTTTCTGTAGGCTCCTTTCTCCACATAAACCTTCACTCAAACATCACTGAAGCTTGCAGATGATACAAAAGCCATTTTCACACACTATTCATCATTTTTCATATACATAAACATAGTTTCAAATAACAAGTAATCTTTTAAATGGTTAAATTAAAATTAGATGTTAAGCTCGCACTTATTCATTTAGCTTATTATTAAAATAGACTATCTAAAATTTCATTATTTTAACATCAAAACTCATTTTCACCTGGCAGGTTTCAACAAACAGTGAACAGATTAGACCTTCCCGTCTTTAAAAACCACGAGTCCCTGTACTGGATTATCCTTTACTAAATCTGCATTCAGATCCAGTATTCTCTCACACGTTTACTGTGTAACACTGAATATAATTAGTGGGTTCCATGACAGACAGCAAGATATTGCACAAGGTGCAAGACAAAGTCACTGTACAACAACTTAGAGCAGAGACTGCAATTTAATTTTCAAAGGAGTCTTTGGTATTTTAGGATACTGCATTTCTTTGACATCCTTACCTTGGAACGGGACATTTACCAGCCTGCCTGAAGCAAAGAAACCTTAAGGCAAAAAGCAAAAGAGGGAAAAAACATTTGGCATTAAAATAAATATATTTCTTGGTTTTCCAGTACTTTAGATGTGTTTTGTGCCTAAAACGCCTCTGACCAGGAAAAATACTCCTGATTTTGGCACTTATGGAAATGAAGTTCACAGCTCCACTGGAAAAGCATTTTAAGATTAAATTCCCATTACAAGTTAGGCTCTTAACAGGACCAGAAGCTGGCTGCTTATGTGTTGTCACCTCCAGTACACATACCTACTCAGCTGTTTAGTTTGCATGTTAAAGTTTCCAAATAAACCACAAAAATCCCACATATATTAGCATCCATCATTTATATTGGAGGGGAGAGAGATATGAAGAATTAAGAAAAAGTGTCACAAGTCCTTCTAAATTCAGAAGACACTGCCTCCACAATATACGTGCTCCAGCACACAATCAAAACTTTGAAGTTTTGTTAGGGCTCCTTGAACCCCCTCAAACTCATGTATTTTAATGACTTAAGACAAAGAACATCTACTAGTACATCATGCATAACGTTTTTTTCTGGTAATGAAGGATAAAGTAGAACGCCAAGTCTCATGCCAGACAATACGTACACACAATAGTTTAAGTCAAGACTCCAATTTAAAATTCTGCCTTAAAAGACATAATAGGATGAACAAAATAAGTGTTAGTAGTTGGCACATTTACGTAAGAGTTATTTCAAAATTTGAGGAAAGTAGGAATATTTCCGTTAGTGGCTGTCTAAGACCACACAAAAAAGCCTGTAAGTAATTATGCCATGGTGCTTCTAATATATTTTTTAATTCTCAACTTTTAACTGATCTAGAATAGGCTACAATCACTCTAATTTTAACATCGTGATTCCGTTTTGCAAAAGTGTACCGACTACTACGATGAATATTTTTAGAAATACATCCAACCCACCATGCCTAACTTCAAGAAGTTAGAGATTTAAGATCATTTTTGAGGTTTGTTTTTTTTAATGCTAAAGGCAAGTAAACAATTGTACTGTTCAAGACTATCTCAAAACCCCAGAAACACTCAGCACCAGGCTATACATACTGCTTACAGCAGAACTAAGCAAAGCAATAAAATGCTCATGGGAATCTCAACTAGGTTGCATCTTTTTTTCGCCCTACAAGAACTAAGAGTAGACATTTGTCTTTTGACTGTATTTCGTAGTCTGTTTCCCTCCACTTGCATACAGTTTGTTGGCACCCAGTTTCAGGGCAGAAAACATGAAACACTCAGCCATGCATTTCTGCACTCTTTCTTCCCCTTTATTTTCCTTACACTAGCAAGAATTTCTTTCATTTTTAAGAACAGCTATTTCTGCAATTCAGTATCCAGAGTAAATAAGTATACTTTTGTCACTCAATTTTGTGTTTCAACACTAAAACAGATGTTAAAATAAAGTAAGTCTGCAACTACCACTTCAATAAAATTAGATATTAAACCAGCATTTTTTCTTCAGATGGCAGTTAAGAAGATATAAGAAGATTTAGTATTTGTGGAATTTTATTTGCTTTACAACAGTTCTGAGGCTGCACTCAAGCTCAGGTCCACCATACCAAGGACAACACAGAAGCCTGCTCCTCAGTGCGCAAATCACAGTTTAACATAATACATGGTGAAGCAAAGCAGCAGTTTCTGGACAGACGGCAAGGAGGCGCTGCAAGAAGATGAAGTGAGAGCAGAGTAAGCATATGGAATTCCTATGGACACAGTATTTTAAAACAGCCCTTCAAGCTACAATCAAAAAAACCAAATTTCCTCAGAAAATCAACTGCAAAGAAAGAAATTGTCAGTGTAACTTCCTCTTACCCCACAACGTTCTCTTTATTTGTTCTAATAAACAGCATGCCAAAGACACGCAGCAGTTAGAAAGCACTGTATCTTTACAGCCCTCACAAATGCCGTATGGGGTATCATCACACCGTAAGTTTGGACAAAATCTGCTGAGGCTTTAGAGCTTTACAGAGCAAGAGAAGAAGAATAAAATAATTTAGAGCTAGATTTTAACAAAGCACTTGGGATTTGGGTTTTTCTGGTTCTTTGTAAAAGAAAATTTTAAAAAATTGAGCATAAGCACATATCCAAGGTTTGCCCAACCGATGGTTACAATAGCAGCTTATGAACTAGGAAAAGGCGAAAAGAGACACAATACAGTTTTTACACATACAGTTAACTGAAAAATAAACAAACTTAAAGGAAAATTTACACCTTGGTGCATTGCAACCCACAACCTGCTACAGGAACAAGTGCTCTCAAACTTCGAAAGAGAAGGAACTGAGACGGGTCTCCTTGTGAGAAGAGCATGGAAGAATAATAAGAAAAAATATCTCTAAAGGTTTACTTCCCTCACCCTAAATGTCCTCTCTTCTCAGGCAGTTACATGAACAAAATAACCCTTCAGGTTGGTAAAGGCAAGAGGAAGGAAAGCAAGTACAGCTGAAGGCCATAGCTTGTTACCGAGAAGGCTGCAGTGGATGACCCATTAGGAGCTCCCACAGGCACAAGCACAAGTGGCTGAGCTCAGTGAGCGAATGAGCAATGAGCGAAGGGTCAGAAGGACAACGCTGCGTGACAGCCAGGCCACTGGCAGGGCCACGCTACCTCTTCTCCAGGGAGCTCAGGCTCCAGCTCCCCACCCAAAGCAAGGCAGCCACAGAGCCCGGCTGTGAAAAGCACACCTGGGAAGAAGCGATGAAGTCCGCTGGCATAGCTTGTGGGCGTGAGCACTATGGAGTAACACACATTATGGTATGAAAAGTACAGGGCCTTAGGGTAGCATGAAGATGCCGTTAAAAGTTAGAGTGCAGCACCTGGGAGGGAGGATAAAGACAAAGTCACAGCCAGGACAAATGGAATTATTTGGAGGATTAAAAAAAGGACAATACTGATGAGTACACCTCATGAAGTTTTTGTGAGGGAGTTTAAAGTTGGTAGTTGCACTATATGAGGTGCAAATCAAGATCAAAGTGCTATCAAGAAACAGAACAGTGGGCCCAGACTTTTTTTTTTATATATATATATAGACATTATATATATAGAATATATGTGTATACATACATACACACATATATAGTCCCATGTCCAAAGCACAATGCAGTTACACATGACAACCATTAGCTCTTTGAATTGGATGCAGATAACCAGGAATTGATATGGATAGTGCCAAGCACATTGACAGATTATCGGCTGGGGGCGGGGGCGGGGCGAAGCACCTTTTTTCAATTTCAACAGGAAAAGCAGTAAAATCAAAGTCACTCAAGAACCTAACATTTAGTGTTACAACACTTTACCACAGGATAAAGCTTCTTCTAAGTACTTAAACAACAAACAATGGTTATGTGCAACGCAGTATGAAGTTTCTGTTGTAGCATGAATCACTTCTAAACAATATCCTGGCAATCCATCAAGCTGTCTAGAAAAGAAATGTGTATACAACACTATTAGATATGTTGAACAACCAGTTGAGAGTCCAGAAAGTTTGTTAACAGTATTTTTGTTTTTATCAGACATAATATTTTATTAGAGTATTTCTTTACATTAGCACATTTGTTGCAGAAGTCCCACCACAACAATGACACTAAAAAGGCAAGTGATCTGGAGATCTGGAGGCTTCGCACTAGACTATTTATGACTATTCAAGTTGCAATAAAGGAATTGGTATTCTTGCAAATAGCAAGTATGGGCTATTGACATACTTGATCACAATACCACTTAAGCCAGCCCCACTCCATCCCAGTGCTGCACTGGCAATAAATATTTGTAGAGCCAGGCGGTGACTAGAGCAGCAAAGTGATTCAACTGAACAATAATCCACGAAAGCAAGAGAAAGATGGCAACTGCTTACACCACCAGAAAACATACATAAAACTCTACTCTTCAGCACTGCGTTTAAACAGAACACAGGGAAGCTACTTAATTTAACTGGATGATCCGAAGATCATCCAGAAGCCCCAGGCAAACCATTAAAAAAAGGAACAATTAAAACTATGTTAATTAAATTCAAAACGTAATATGTAATTTCATATTTAAGACAGGAGCCAGTAAGTTCTAATCATGAATTTGATTACAAACAGAACTTGAAGCCAGATAATGTAACATCAAAACCCAACACAAGCAATAAGCTCAATTCATTCAGACAGCTCCTCAACTTTTAGCTTTCATTTACAAAAATGTTTTAGCAGACAGAGAACTAGAATTAATTGAAATATAGACTCCAAAGACTCCAAACACCTACATCAGTCTTCAGAGCATCATTGTACACAAGCTCTAAGTCTGTCAAAAGAGTTTACAAAAGAAAAGACAGGACAAGTAGATAAACTGTTGAAAGAGGGGGGGAAAAAATATCAAAATTAAGGTTGCTTTACTTCTCAAAAATCTCTCGGCCATTTCAGCATCAATAATTTCAATACCAACTTCAAAATCAGAAGTCCTCTGTATGCAATACTAAACATGTGCACCCACTAGCATGTAGAGTTTTTGCAAGGCCTTCACACAGGAACTATTCCGCATCTCTGCTCATACTTTTCACTTCTTCCACGCTATTTTCAGCACTATTATCTCCTTTTCAAGATGAGAGAGGCCAGCAATCGTACGCTATTTAAAATACAGAAATATCACGGAATTAGAGTTCTGCATTTTTGTTTTGCTCCATTTCCTACTACTGACATTCTCTACGCTTGTTTGATTGCTTCTCTGCATTAACCTAGCACTTTCATAAAACAATTTACTAAAAAGTTACTGTCCTGCCCTAGAACTAGCTCAGAAGCCATATTAAGATAGACTAAATGCAAAAATGATAAATGTAATCTAACACTGTGCTGCCCAATTACTCACCATCACAAAAGTCTTTTGAAAAATCTTCAATTCTTACTATCCTGGAAGATTGTTTTGTCCAAAAGTATTGTCCTTTGGCATTAGAACAAAGCCCATATAAGGGCAAAACCCATTTCCCTCTACATTTTTAAACCAAACATATCTGACAATGCATGTCAGAGAAGTATCTGCTGTTTGGGTACTAGATACACAGATTTTACTTTCCTTTTTTTAAGCACAAATGTCTACTATACCAGAGAGCGCTGCCTAAAAAAAAGTGTTCTGCATTTTATTGTACGAAGTCATATGCTCCCTACTGTTTTGTCACACTGCTGTGAAACAAATGATACTTTCTTTAGAATTCTACAAAATAAGAGCACATTTATTCCATAGGCAAGCACTGCAATATTAAACAACTACCTAGATAGTAACTAGGTAAAGACATACCAAATGCAATTGTTTAGATTCAGAGTTATGTGCAAGAACAAGATATGATCAAATATTCTCATATGGGTTTTCGTTTATTACAAAGCAATTTAAGTTTGTCCTATGTCTGGAGGTTCCCATCTTAAAACCGACAGAAGCACTGCCAACAGAGAACAAGCAAGTATCTCCAGCTGTTTTCAGTTTAGGCAGCAGTCAGACAGAACACCCGTTCCTTTTCCTAGGGCTGCTTTTCTGTTTAAGCATTTACTCCACCATCCGTAAAGATTCTGTTGTCAACCCTGCTGAGGGTGGTATTTTGCACTACTTAAAAAAAAAAAAAAAAAGGCAGGTGGGACAGCAGGCACCAAAACTCATATTGCACACTAGAAATTACACTTTTCTAGATAAAAAAAATCAATTCCATATTATGACTGTTATTCTTTAAGCACTGCAGTTTGAGCTTCATTTGAGCTAGTAAGCAGTTCTACCAGGATGAAAGGCACAGATTTATTAGTGTAAGTTGATGCCTTGGAAGTTCCACTTCATCATTTTCTGCATGAAATTAAGATAAATAGGGGTGAAAATTCAGAAGACTGTGTTTGCACTTGCAGAATTTTAACAGTGCTCTAGATGTTTGTTTCAATTCTGAAAGCACAACACAGAACTGCATGTACCAAGCAGGTCTGTAGCTTACTCAGCTGAGCATTAAGACACCAGTATTAGAACAAGCCAGTCAACTAAAACCAACTTGTCTCCCAGGTTATGATTTTTCGACAATTGCTTCACATTGATAAGATTTGTGTTTGTTTGATTTTTTTTTTTTTTTTTAAAAGAAGGTCAATCTGATTTGCAGCAGGGAAGTTCAGAGGAGCATACAGGCTGTAGGCAGTGTTAGTGGGACACAGCGCCTTCTCATTCTAGGGCACCTACGTCCAGAATTACTCACTCGGACCGAGAGGGACAATTATCTGTTAGCTGACTTGCATACTAAAAATACTGAGACAGAGCAGATCACAAACAGCACCACTGTAAAGTTAAACTATTCAGATCTGTTGTCACTAGGTAGGGAAAAAAAAAAAGCCAGGAAAAGTATTCCTTAAAGGTTCTGGAGATACAACATTCAGAGTTACTGATATAACTCAGAAAACATTTCAAGCTGTTTACAAAGTTCTAGCAGCAGTTACTGGAATTACAAAAAAAAAATTGTCTTAATGTTTTAAAAAATTCCTTAAATTATAAAGCTTTTAGTTCCCTGGCATTTGAAGTTATTCCTCACCTCATTATAATGGGCATATTTCAACATTTAACATCATTAGACTAACAAATGCTGATTTTAAGGAGTTAAGAGATTAAAAAGATGGTACTTAAAACACAATTCAAAATATTACATTATACATGCCACCATGAATCTGCAAACATGCTCAGTTTCATTAAGAAAAACACTCTGGTGTATAGCATGCTTCCTTCATACTGTCAAATTATTTATTCCTTGGGCAAATGAATGAAATAAAAAATAGCATGAAATTTCTTATAATAGAAACAAATTAATTCTGGACCCCACGAAACCAGTAATAGCCATTTATTTGAGAGGCTTAATGTTTGACCAACAAGGCGGTCTAACACTAATGATTTGCCACCAGTCTTTCAACTAAGTGACAAACTCAAGAATGCTAAGATCTCCAGAAGACATGCTCTCACACCTCCTACAGAAAAACAAAAAAGTTGTTTTCTCAATTTAAAAAGTTACAGCAATCCCACAGAAATTGCAGAGGTAAGACAGAAAGATCTCTTTGCAAGATCTTTACTACTCAGAATTAATCAAAGCAAAACAGCCATCCTAGTGATAATCCCCTTTAGTGCTTCACAGTTTATGCAATAGTCAATTACTAAAGAGGATGAAAGACAGAACAATCTTTGCAAATAGGTCACTGTCTATATTTATAATGATTAAAACCAGCCTGCTACTAAAAGTAACTTTTAATAAACATAAAAAGTAACATTAAGACAGTGCATGCATTTTATTCTTACATATATTCTATGTCTCCTCCGACAGAAGAGGAGGTAACGCTTACCAGAAACAAAGTTATTTCACATAGGTTATGCATTAGCATTGCTGAAAGCAGATTTTCATTCGTCTGTAACAATTTTACTTCAAAGTATCATCTTCATAAAGATAATACCTAACCATTCTTGACATGATCTCTGAACTTACCCAAGTCTTTCCCCATCTGCGCGCCTCCTCTCAAAACTTGTTAGCAGATTTTACCTGCAAACACTGCCCAAAGCTCCTTTTCAAGGACTTTTAACTTTTAATGTCTTCCACTTTTGCTTGAACTTTTCTTTCCTGTTTAGGCATGCCTAAACATGTTATTTTTTTTTTTCTTCAGAAAAATTACGCAGGGCTCTACTGCATACTGCTGGCACCTTCCATCTGCTTCTTTCAAGTATTGTCCGTCTTCTGCTACAGAATTCTCCTCTTTCAAAATTTTCCTTTCTGCTTCCCCTCCCCCCCCCCCCCCCCCCCCCCCC
>WAAD01027832.1:74264-114025 GCA_013389945.1 Fregata magnificens
GGCGCAGCGCGCGGCCGTTCGCGCCGCTCCCATCCGGTCAGGTCCGGTCCCGTCCGGTCGCGTCCTGTCAGCGCGGCGGCGGCGCTCGGGCCTTGCCCGAGGAAAACAAGAGCCGCACGCCTCCCTCGCCGCAGCCAGGGGTCTGTCTGAGCGTTTCATAGCTGGTAGCTGAAGAAACTGCAATTTTTTAGTAGTCTGACCCAAAAGAAATAGTAAGAAATGGTCCTATTAAGTTATGCCGAGGTAACTTGCTTGGTATCTCTTATTGTATTAGTAAAAGTTGTGAAACGTCCCGTTTGGGAACATCGATGTGACCTTCTCAGCACTTTAAAATTGTAAGTAATCTTATCTTTCTCTTTAAAAAAAAGGTATCTAGTCCTCACGGCTGCAAAGATAACCTTGAAAGCGTGAACTGACCATACGCGTATCTGGATGGATCTGCAAACATCCTGAAACAACGGCGCTGAGATGTGTAAACTGTCTGCTCTCTATTAATCTAATCAAGACTAATGTTGGCCCTAACTTACTCTTTGATTATTTTAACACACGGAAGAAGGAAGGAGACAGTAAAATCCTCAAAAGGTGGGAAGAACTGGTTTGCTGAAGGGAAAGAAAGGCAGCAAGCAAGAGAAGGAGAGAAACAGAGACTCTGTCTGAGGAACAGATAAAAATAGCATCAATAGGTATGACTGAACATGTGGACACATTTTCATATTGAATGGTATTTCCAATATCGATATATCCTTGATGCCTTGTATCCGGTGGTATGTGACAACATGCAAGACAAGTAGTAAACACTGCAAATATCTTAAAGCTTTGCTTCTGTATGTCTTATCCTGAATACTTGTGAAAATGTCCCCTTGTCACCAAGGATCGTTTGACTTTGGGCTGTCTGTCCCCAAAACATCATTACTGAAATTCTGTTGATGGAGTAAGGCTGACACCGCTGTCACACCTACTCGTTCAACAGTTATTCACAGAGTCTGAAAAAACAGATGAGAGACTAGTATTTCTATTGTAAGGGAAACACTATCTTGTATATAGATGTCCATTATTTATCATTAAAAGGCAAAAGAAACATGTAAAAGGAAAGTAGTTTTGTATTCATACTTATTCTTTTGTAAAGTTCATATATATATATATATGAAAAAGATGCAGAGTATTTCAGGATATGGTGTTCAGTTGGATGTTTTTGTCAAATAGGATTCTATCTGTATGCCCAGTTTTGTGGCAGAAAATAATATACTTAGGACACTTAGGTATTTCAGAGCCAGCTGACTGCATTTTACCTACTGAACATGCCTGAGGTATACATAAAAGCATCTCAAAAATCAGTCACAGTAACCACATTGTAATTATCTTTCCTTACTGCCAAGGCTTCACTAGAGTGCTGCAGGATACGGCATTAGTGATTCAGTCTGAGGCACTCTTCCCTCTGAGTCAGTGTTGAACCAATGGTCCCACATAATATCAACATGCGTAATAGAGCTGAAGGTGCCAGAAGATATGTAATTTTTGAGTCCCTGCCCAAGTGCAGTCATGAAAGATTCCACATTACAAATAAACTGTCCAGCCCAAGTTCCAATTTTAGCATCTCTTGCGTATTCTGCCTATGAAGGATTTCTCTATTGTTTCACTGGAGTAGAAAGAGCTAGAGTTTGCAACCTTTACTCACCATGACTTGTTTTTCCTGGAGATGTAGGATGGTTGTTATACTGGCACCTCAGATGGCACTATATGTATACATTAGGTGAAAAGATCCAGTACACATAGTGATGTCATGAATCTCAGATTGAAAGTATTGCCAGCTACAATTGCTTTATGTAGTATATGTGAGCTTTGGTAGAAACTACAGGACTCTTAATTCATTTATCTGTTGCAGTCTGAATGTTTTATATCATAACTCACACACAAAGACATCAATCTCTGTCTTTGTAAACTGACTCATTATAAAAAGTCAGTGTTTGAACTGTGTCTGTCTGTCCTGTTACACCATATCTTTCAAAACCTTTGTCCAAATTTAACTATGTTTGTCAAAAGGGAGTTGTCTCAAGGGTAATCAAGCTCCCACAAGTTTTGTGAAAGCAGGCAGCTGTGTAGAGGTGCAGGAGAAGCCACATAAGGAAGTGACATTATAAATGCCACAGTCGTGGAGAAAAAGTTGACCCAATAGTTAACAATCTATCATAAAACACAAATCCGTAGAAAACAAGTTTCATAGTTCTGAAAATCCAGTCTTGGAAACATGGAAATGGAAAAATGGAACACCGTTTTTGGTGTTTGAATTAGACATAGAAAGGATGCTTTCTCTCCTTAGTTCTGAAATACCAGGGTCATGTGTATAAAAATCTGAGCCTATTACGTTTGAAGGGCAAAATCCCATTTTACTTTTTTGCTATTTTTTTTCTTCTGAGTCCTCTATTTCAAGTCTCTACAAGTTCAGCTGTCCATTATTTTATGCCTCAGTCGCAGTAATTCTAGATGCGTGTCATGTTTTAATTAATTTGAAAAGCATATCTGAGATGGGACATGGCCGTCCTGTTACTCGTAGTGCCAGGACTGATGTTAGGTAACCAACAGAAATGTGCTGCTTAAAACGTGATCGGTATTAAATCCAGGTTGTTTATTCATTGTTTGCCACCCCCCCTTGCCAAACAGACTAATCTCATTATGAACTACGTTGATTCTCTCTTTCGGAAATGACAGAGAAGGCAAACACAAAAAGCTTTCTCACACCTAACAGGCAGATACTGCAAATATCCACCTTGCTCATTTTGCTGTCTCCTTGGGTTTTCACTCCTTTTTTCAGAGATTTTTTTCTCTGTGTTTGGTCTTATAACCTCAGAAAATATTTTATTTTACTTCAAATACTACTTACAAGTGTATTTTATAAAATGGATCAACTTGCCTGATGTAAAGCACATTACCTGGGGCATCTCCTGTCTACTCTGCTCCTACTCTCAGTTTTTTGACAGCTTCTAGCCTCTCACCTCTATCTAAAAATACTTTTACCACCTACACATATACATACAATCAATTCCTCCTTTCTGTTCTTTCTCACTACTACAAAAGCACTTTCTAACAAAGTGCAGATACTGTGGGCTTTTTGCATGAACTCATCGATTTACTCCCCATCTCCTGACTCAACTAACAGATGAGCCATATTTATTTATATAACTGCGCATTATAAGGAAAATCAATTGAAAAGGGAACAAAGAAAGTAAAGAATATAGAAAAAGGAACCCAGATTTCTCAGAAGTTCAGTGAAGAATTTCTTTCACAATGACACTACAAAGGAATGTTTTCTGCTCTAAGGAGGAACTTTTACGCACAGTTTGGAGATCGTTTGTTTTACTATGGAAAATTGGGGAGGAATTTGTAAGATTTTTCCATCTTGCCAGCAGATTATTTTTGTAAATCATGTTAGCCAGAACGGACTGTGGCCAACGCATGCTTTTTTACTTTGTTCTGTTCATTGGCCACACGGTCATTGTGGTGTTCAGTATTTGTATCTCTCTCTGACATCATCCAATGGAAGCTGTGACAAAAATTCAAATGTGCCTGTTGTTTGTATTAGCAGTCTCAGTTTGCAAGTAAAGAACGATTTTTTACAACTATCTGGTTGTCAGCATTACCAAAGAACAAAGTGAGATTTGTTTTGGTCAAACAGATCCTTTAATTCTGCTCTTGCCAAGACCAGGCTCACTGCTTACCTGTGAAGTTAAATTGTTTATTGCTTTTCTCTTCTTGAGCATAGTATTCCAAAATGTATCACTTCTATGTTGAGCATGAAAAGATACCTCTGAGTCACAGCAGAGAATTAACAGTGGAGAAAGCTACTGAATCATTTTCTGACAGAATCGCTAAGGGAGACAGTGGATGAAGGAGGATATTTCTTTGTGCTACCTTGACTTAAGACCTTTGCCTAAGCTAAATCTTAGTCAGCTCTGCACAACTAGTTGTGTCTTGATCTAGGCATGGTTTAAGCTAACAGACAAAACATACAACAGGCACGATTAATCAATCCTTTAAATAACAATATCCCTTTCCTGGCGTAAAACTGTAATGAAAGGTATTGATATTCAAAAAGCGCAATGTAAAAATGTCCATTTATACCTTGGAGAATCAAGGAGGGTCCTGCACCAGTCTCTTTAATTCCTAAGTAGCTTATTTTTTGTCTAATGAAAAGGAAGGAATTGTGTTTATGAACCACTGATAAGCAGAATCGAAAGAAATATAAAGATATTACATAGCTGTGCAAAAAGAATGAAATAAAACCCTGTAGGTTAAATGTTTTATTTGTATTGAAGTTCATTTTATTATACTGCACAAAGGCTTAGAGAAGATACACAAGGGAGTTTCTGGTTCCCCAAATCACACAAGTTCAGAATTTGCTCCAGTGCAAGGGCCCGATGTGGCTCAGCGAGCAATGTGCTTGCTTCCAGGCGCTCTGAAACTGGAAGTTCAAACTCATACTGCACGTTGCTAATCCCATGCAACCACAGAGGCTTCTCAAGGTCCAATGAAGTTCCCAGTGGACAGTTATGTGAGGTTGTCCAGTTTATGCTGAATGCTACTTCTGAGGAACAGCAGAAATTGCTAGACAAGATGGGATTCATCTCCGCTCAACAGGCATAGCTAAAAGTCAGGGATTCATCCTGCCCAAGTTTTTTGGGTGTCTATTAGTATGTCTCTGCATCTAAGGCAGATGTCTAAGCTCCCCTGATATTCAGTGGAGCTGTATTTGTTACAAAGGAGCCTGGAGAATAATTCGTCTCATCTTAAAGTAGGCGCCCGTGATCAGATCAATTGCACTCTAGAGTCTGTTAATGTAGTTAAAGAGTGGAAATCATTGCTACTGGAATTGGTGAATGCCAAAAGTTTTCATGTTCAAAAAGAATTAGACAATTCATGAGAAAAAAATTGAGTGACTTAGAATTTTGATTTTCAGCTGCCTGAAGTTAATTTAATCCTACCTATCCTCAGAAAAATAGACATGCCTGTGTTATATTTCATTTTTTTCTCTGAAATCTTTTGTTCTATAAGCATGATGTTTTCTCTTAAAGATGTTGCTTGATCACCGTGGGGTTGGTCTTGAAGAGAACAGAGCTAGAAAGCAATCCTGATGGAAGAGGTTTCACTCTATGGATCCCAGTGATTCAGAAAAATATTTCATCTGGTAACTGTGATATTCAACTCAGTAAACATTCTTGCAAATCACAGTCTAAGGCTGTGGCTGTGCTGGTAAACAAACGAGGCCACCCACCGTGTTAAATTGTTAGCATGCTCCCTGGCATGGTATTGGCACATGGTTTTGGCCAAACTGCATCTCTCCATGTTCAAGCAGTTTGAGAATCAGCATGGACCAGAGACTGTTCCCATTAGGCACTTTGGATGCATCCACTCTGGTTTTGAGGGTGAAAGAGTTTAGCTGACAGATGCTGCCAGTTCACCAGGGCCAGAGAACAGCCTTAGCCTGTTTTATTTACTATTACACACACAGCTTTAGTGTCCAGGACTGTCTATGTGACTGGGCAAGGTACTGCTGCATGAAATACTGTATGTGCAGGGTGGTTCTCCTGTTTGAGCTGTGAATAGATGTGAGTTGGAAATTAGGAGGTGCTTTCTACCCATAATAGAAATAAGAATTGGAATAGCCAGTAGTAGCAAGGGTAAAATATACTTTTTTTAATCATTCAGCGTGGAAGAGACTATTTGAAATATGTGAGCAGAGCACTCCATCTTCTGCAAGGTCCCTAACCATTTCCGTATTTCGCATTTAGTTGAACGTAACAAAGGTGAAGAGGGATTTTGATCCCTCTCTGTAAATATATCAGGGGAAACACCAACAGAAACTTTTCTCTCCAAGCAAAATGGATGCAAATTGGCCTGGGTTTTTTTTTTTAAATCTCTTTGCCATCAGGGGGGTGGAGATTTTGAATGGCTTCGGAGAGAGCACTAGAATCGGGAAAAAGCTAACTCATTTCAAGATGCTGTTAGATACATTTAGAGAAAAGATATGACTTGGTTGCTTATATCAAAGGAAGAAGGATATGAAGGTCCCTGAATTCTCTATGGTTGTGCCTATACCAGTGAGTCAAACAGGCGCAAGCATCTCTCGAATGGTGAGGCCAACCAGCCCAGAAGGGCCCACAGCCGTACTATTAAACACTCTTACTCTTCGAAATCTGCTGTTAGCATCAAAACTACCTATTGGGAAAGGTCTCATCGCAGGACATGTGTGGGAGACGGCAAGCTAGCCTCTGAACGAAACCATGGGAAGGACTGTTCTAACAATTTCACAGTATAGATGATCAAGTTCCAGTGCCCGTGACCATGTTTAATTTACTAGTACAGATGCCACCTTTTATTCTTCCTTCTCCAGTTCCTCTGTTCCATTATAGCCCCTGCACCAACTCTTCTCTATTTAATTCTGCTTCATAAAAGAGAAAACAAACCTTCTGTGCCAATAGCTACTGCAGAAGGAGTCAGGTAGAAGGTTATGACATTTCCATGACATGCTGTGTTTCTTTCTTTCAGTTCTATGTTTTGCTTCTGACAAAAAAGTTATTTCAAGCCCCTGAGTGGGCTGGTATGAAGGAAACTATGTGCTGGCTCAGAGTTCTTAGTAATTTCAGCATATCATAGCCATTCCCAAGGAGTCACTGGAGTTCAGGGACCAAACCCTTTCCAATTCTGTCGCTCCTTCTTCAAATAGAGATATCTTCAGGAATCCAAGTCCTCATTTTGTCTTATGTTTGCTTTCCTGCAAGTTTCTCTGCTGGTTTTCCTTGCTTTTTACATTTGCCCAATTGTTTTCCATTGAAAAAGGAAAAACCCTTACGAGGTATTTCATTGCTCTAAGGCTGGCGTAGCAGTAACACTGTAGGTGACATAGTCAATGCTGCCGTTAGTTCTGCTGTCTCAGCTGCTCCTAGCCAGAAATGAGTCATTCAGGTTTTCAAACTATGGGAGAAACTCATAAAAAGGGATTGGCTGGGTCTTCATTATTTGCATATGGTTTTTAAATAGTAAAATTGATGTGTCATTAGAAAGAATGGAAGTTTGTAGTATTTTCACTGGACCAGCGTCGATTTACACCCCAAACTGATGTGAAGGATGCCCTGGAATGTTTGGGCTAGATCATAGCATGACTTTACGATTGCTCCATCAAAAAGAAAGGAGGAAAAGAAAGACTATGTTAGCTGTGGCACTGCATTGCATCTCTTCACCATAGCTGTTGTCTAATGCCTTTTCCCCCAGCCTCAGCCATTCACTGTGCTGGCACTTCCTAAAGCATTCATGAAAACTTCTTCCTGTATCGCTATCATTAAGCCGATCCCCAAACTCTCTTATTTTTCATCAAAACCATTGATACATGTAATCAAAGACTTCATTTGAAAAGTCAGGTTTCAATTTAATAAATGCTAAACGTTTTAGTAAATGCTAAACGTTTTAGTAAAATGTTGATGGTAATATAAACATTTTTGGAAGGGGAAGAGGCTTATATCTCCTTTGAAGCCCGTGAAATAAAACCATGTCCAATATATGGACATTTTAGCCCGTTCTAATTAGCTCGGTCCCTAATTAGAAAGTCTAGAAGCATTGTGCATACTGGGTCATGACTTTAGCAGTACATAATATGTAAGCTCCATCTGCTGTTTTACATAACTCAGGTCATGATCTCTTCCTGCAGAGTGGGAAGAAATACAGTGCAGCACCTGTCTGCCCTAACGACAGAGTGACACTGTGTAGGATGCTGGTTTCGGTCAGGATGAAACTATGTCCTGGAAGGGAGGAGTCCCAGAGCTGTTGCCAACAGCTGAGCCAAGATAAAAGCTGTTAACACCAAGGCAGCTTCACAAGGAAGTAATAGCAGAGCTGTAAGTATCTATTATACTCCTCATAAAAGAATACCTAGAAGGTGCTTCCAGTTACGAAATAATAGCTATACCTTAGGGATGAATAAACTCCAAAGCCAAGTGAGAGGTGTTCACTGGCTCAGAGTTTTGTTATCATTGTGTTTGCAATTAATGAAACGGGAGGGATAGTTCTTAGGCTTTCTGCGGAGACAAAAAAAGTAAGGGGGAAAACAAAATTAAAAACAGGCCCCGACTTGGGTCAAAACAAATTTAAATGTGAGAGTTTTAATGGCAGAACAAAGACCTTGTAGTTTAGTTCAAATGAAGCAGAAACTGGATTTAAAATCATGTTTACCATCTCCTCCAGATTAGCATCCTAACCGTGAGACAGTCACTCTGAAGTGGGCCACCCTCAGTCCCTCTGGCTGGCACCGTTCCGGGGTGTGGAAAATATATGAGCAGTCATTTCAACAAAGGATGTGAATGCTTCTCAGCCTGGAGCACTCCTCGAGGATGAAAGATATCTGAAGCTCAGTCCCTCTGCCAGTGAAGATTTAATTATTAATGCTAAGTGGAACAGCAGCAACAGGATTGCAAGCACCCCAGAATATTTAATGGCATGGCGGTTAGCGGTGAAGGACTAAGAAAGAGGTGGTGGAGGGGGCTTAAATCCCCTCAAGCAGACACTGAACCTGCGTCTTTCACGCTAAGAGTGAGCGTTCAAAGAGAGGCGGCTCCCTCCCCCAGCTCCGTGATGGGAATACGGTGACATTGTTTTTCCTTTGCTCTCCCTAGGCAGCATCATTCAAATGAATTCAGATCAAATTTATGAAGTTTTTGAATGAATGGGACGGTATTTGTTGTGATTTTACTATTCACTGGGAAATATATCATCCATTCCCACTCCTTACCTGTTTAATGGACATTGTTTAGTGCATTAATAACCACAAGTTACCATTAAAAGAAACATGGTGTTTGTAGGCATCTTGTCTCTTGGTCAGAAAATAAAGCCCAAGACAGTTACCTCTGAGCCGGTCTCTCAAACTGCAGTTTTCTGTGCCAGTCCCTCTGGCAATGAATGATACATTAGGACTTACCTCCCTGCATCAGCTTCGTCATAACAGATTAGTAAAATAAATAAACTTAATTTAATTAACTAAAATTACCAGCAGAGCTGGTAATCTGGACCACATACTCCATGCATGCCACAAACTGCGTGTCTCGTTAGGTGCTGAACACACAATAATTCAAAAATAATCATGAAACAGGTCGTTGCTGGGGAGGCTGAGAAGCTGTCATGCCAGCAGAAGTTAAAACAGGTCTGCCAATGCAGTGGTGGGTAAATAATAAAAAGTTACTATTTTTTAATAGATGTAGGTCTTCAACTATTGCTCTTTGAATTATGTTATTATTAGGATCTCAATCACATACCCACCCAAAACAATGATCTTCCTCGGCCCTTCTAATTTGCTTCTTGGAAGAGGGCAATGGAGACATAAAAATGGAAGAATTGCCTTTTCTTAAAAGAGTAGCTAAGTATTTTTCTGTATGTTTTATGAGTGGGTATTGCCTATTCTTCTCATTTTATTATGCCTTTTTTTAAGAGTTTGAAAAAACTTATTTTTGGAAACACGATACAAAAAATGTAACATCACGGTAAGGAGAACACAGATCAAAAGTTTCTAAATGCACTCTTTCATAAAAAGAAAAGAAAAAAAGAAGGGAACATTCAGTGATATAGAAATGTTACAAGGTAGAAACTGAGAAAGTTTTTCACACAAACTAGAACATGATACTTGCTGCTAAAGTCTTTCACTGAGGCCAGGAGTGTAGCAAGATGAGAAAACAAAAGGACCTTTGCACAGGTAGCCGTGGAACAATGGCAGTTACAAACGCTCAGGTTTTACAGCATAGACCAGCCTTTTGTACCTCCCCCTGTGAACAGGAAACCACGGCATGTTGTCTCATTTGCTATTCCTCCAGAAGATCTTGATTTTTTAGACTTTTAGAGACGGGATATTGGCACAAACAGACCTCTGAGCTGACAGCATGGGTCTGTATTTTTGTTGCTTTCTGTAATGCCAATAAGAATTTTAAGGCGTTTAATCTTGACAAATGCAGGGTGTAAGTTTATTACATAAAATCGTCACTTCTAGACAGAAACATGCTTGATTCCCAAGGAAACGTCATTTCTAGACTCCAGGTTAGCCAGCCTGTGTTGTTCTCTCCTGTTCTTGTTTATTCTGGAGAAACACAAGCAAGTTAAACAGGTTTCCATTTGCTGTGACAAAAGCCAACCTCACATAAATTCAATGATTTGCAAAGTGAGCAGGATGATTAACCGTGATTCACAAGGTAGGAATTCCTCCACAGTATTTTCCGGAGCTATGAAATAGCCATTGTCAAGGTAGTACCAGGATTTTATCCCTGTCTTTTCAAAGGTACCTCCCCTACGCTCACCACTTTTTGCCTGCAGTATTACAGGCAACAGTCATTTTTAGGTCATGCTTCAGTCACACCTTGGCATCCCGTGTGTGACCAGCCACATCACCTGACAGATGGCAGGACAGTAGCTGGGTCACCTTTGAGCCCTAAGGCCCAGATGGGTGAACAAGAACACACTTCCACCGCTGGAAAACTTAAAGAAACAAAGGGAATATGCAACCCGTCTCTCTTCTTTATTTAAAATCCCACCCCCCCAAGCAATTATAGATGAATTATGCACTCTTCCCCTCTCCTGTGTATGCATTTCTAGCTGGCTGGATTTTAGCAATCTATTATTCATTGGCTTGCTCTCTCTTCCCTGCTTTTCCCCTCTCTCCCCGCCACCGGGATTTGGCAGGGCTGCTGGGGCGGCTCCTGCCCCACCGGTGCGCAGGCCCCCCGCTCCTCCCGCTCACCCATTATGGGTTATTGCCATCTGCTGGAAAACCAGGGTGGACTGCCAGAGAAACTCATCCCAGTTCCTGGAAGTAAAGTCAGGCCCCTTAAATTGGGCGGCTGAGCGGCGAGCTGGGGCTCGCTGCAGCGCAAGTGGCATCTTTGGGGGCATTGGGGGAACAAGTTGCCCCCGAGACTCTGGGTGAACCCCAAAGCAACCACCATGCAGTGGTCACAGGATCATTATGCAGAACTAGGCTGTCACACAGTTGGTAGGCTTTCTTTTAAATACAGATCTTTTGAGGTCATTTTGTTAGATATACAAGAAGACTTTTTTCTCCCATGGGTTAATTAATCCCAAGCGCAAGTGAGAAGACTCACATTTAAAGTTCCCCTAAGCAAGCAGGTATTTTATGAACAGTAAGACCTTCAACATGTTACAAAAACAAAAAAACACTCTGGAACTAGGGATGCACTCCGATTTCAGGAACTCCTGACCCTTTCTGCAGCCTCTGACAAACTGCCAAAACTGCTGGGCCAAAAGTGGGAAGAAAAATCTACTTTACTTTGTAGGATCCCAGGTAGATGACTATTAATATGCACTTTCAAAAGAAGCTTTTATGCTTTCGTATCATATGTCATTATGTTGAAGCTCAACTGCTATCACTGTCAAAGGAAAATTAATTAATCTCTTAATGGGAGATGAAATGACAGCTCCAATTTGCTGCGTTACCTTTCATTCCTGACTGTACATTGCAGTCATTTAATATCCCCCAGATAGGTACTTTTATAGAAGTATACAGATTACTTTTTATAGTTCTAAATCTTCCTTTACTTCTTTACTTACAACTTCAAATAACTTTTTAATTGAGTTGTCAGATAGATAGCAAAAGGCTAAAAGTGAGGTACTCAGGGGGTTAATAATCCTGACCAAGGAAAATACAATGTAGAGGGGAGACTATTACATTTACTATAAAAGCCTATGGTGTATCACAAAGATTTAGTTCATGTTATAGACAAAATTGCAAAACAATTCCAAATAATACCTTACAAGAGGATGGATCTGAGAATCCAAGCACTTGCTCTGGAATAATTTTTAATTGAAATCACATGTTTAAATATCTTCATTTTAGTATCCTGAATATTTGGCTTGGTGTGAGTGCTAGGAAGTTTAGCAAAATTACTAGACCACAGCCAGTGTTCATATTAGCTTCCTAGGCTGAGGAAATCTGACAGTCATTTGTCTCCAGACAAATCGTAGTCTGACAAGATGACAAGATGTGCTGATGCCTATATTTTCTGTAAATTCTGCAATTTTTCATTCTGTGATTGCACAGCAAGAGAAAGACAAATAACCTTGTTAAAATCAATGCTCCCAAAAGTAAAAGAAGCCTTTGATTTGGTCAAGATCATCTCTTATTATCTGGCACTTATATGTGAAGGCTGTTGAAACTTTACATTGATTTTTGAGCATCAGAAAGAGAAACAGGAAATGGATCTGTGGAGGCTGCAGGGCCTTCTCACACCAGGCTTTTGTCACATGCGTTTCATCCACGGATTTATTCTTGTTAATTGACGATAAGATGCAGATTATTATTTTATTATCCACCTGTGTGCTGGAGAGTAGATAATGAGGGAAGTGAAGTACCCGGAGTTGTTCATATTTGCAGTCTATACTGCCATGAACAAGTAATAGATATAACGCAGTAAAAAGGTGGCTTCTATGCTGAAGAATTAATACTAGATAAAAGAAAAAAGTGGTACGGGGAGAGAAGAAGATGCTGTGGGAACTGAGCAGCCTTGCTGCTGCAACCATATTGTGTGACAAAGAAACCCATGGCAAAGTGCTCGGAGCTGTGGGGGGCTCTGCGCTTCCCCACTCCCCTCCTCCTTAGGGAATCTATGGCTCTGGGCACCACAAAAAATACTGCAGTTGAATGGCAGCGTCGGTCTTACTGCTTGATTTGGGGGATGCTTCACTGGAGTGTTTTATTGACTTATAGCAAGAATGAATCAACTTACGTACCAAGAGCACACCAAGCCTATCCTGCTGGTGGTCCATTTAGAGGTATGATTTAGGGGGATTTTTCTGAGTTATTGATTTTAGAAATGCTTTAGGGTAGGAGGTAAGGGAATGTAATCTGTGTAGCTGATTCTCACAGTTTTATTTGTGTTAATTTGGTTTAGGGTCTGGCTTGGCTGATGCAGAGCTCTGCAATACCAGGGCTGTGTGCAGGTGGGTTTCTCCCTCTCTCCCTGTCCGCCAGCCCACAGGGTGCCTTCCTTGGTCCCACTTACCACGTAAAGGAGTGGTTCTGTTCTCTCACGCGATGCCCAAAACTGGGGGGGCGGCAGGTGCCCTTCAAGCCTCTTTCCAAACCCTGGTGGAGGTCCCAGCAGGAACCTGCCCAGAAGCCAGAGAAGGTAGTCCTCAAGCCCACTGCCCCGTGCTGCGGAGACCCAGGAGGGGCTCAGAGAAAGACTTGGCCAGGGAGGGGTGGGGACACCAGAGGAGGCTCAGCTGGGACCAGTTTCCCTGCAGGGAAGGGGGAGCAGCAGACGGAGCTGGTGGTCACCTCCCTTCAGGGGTTTCTCTGCCTCTAACCCAGGAGACTACACAAGTTTCCATTCACTCCTCAACATGCAAGCCTGAGCAGCGTGAGGCTGCTGTAGGACACGGGTTTAAGACAGTGAAGACCTTTTGTTTACAGGTTTCCATTTCAAAACCTGGAAGGTTTTATATAGCAGGGTAGAGATTTTTCTGTCAAGTCTAATCCAGGCCAATGCCGCTCCATAATCTCCTTATTATACTATGCAGTAGGATCAGTCTCTCTAATCCCTAATTATATCTTTGCTTGGAAAATGTTTTGTCTCACTTCTGTCTCTTCTACATGTTCTCCACCTGCCCAAAGGATCCTCAGAGCTGCTAATAGTAATTAACAGGTAGATCTCAGCAGTTTCTTAGAAGGAAATTTCAAATTCTCCCCCAAAAGTAATTCAGTCATTGCACAACTGTTCATAGATTTGACCTAAATAGTTACTTCTAGGGAAAAAAACCCCAAACAAAAACATGATTAATTGTTGGTGACAATTCTCCCCACTACGGAGGGGGGGATGCTGCAGGATGCTCTTGGCCTCGCTCACCTGGAGGCTCTTCCAGTTTGCACCACTGAAAAACACCCCTAGGCATTGGAGACTCACATCTACTCCAAATGAAACCTCACCCATTAGGGAGCGTTTAGCCAACGAGCAGTGATTACCCAGCTGTTCAGGAGAGCATCCCTGAACAAAACATGATTTATTGGCCAATTGGACACAGCGGCAACACTTTGGGTCAGCGTGACATCCTGGCAGAGCCTTGTCATTCACCCAGCACAATGGGGCACAGCTGCTTTCTGAGGGAGGACTTGTCAGGGTGGTGCTGGCTGGCGTCGTCCTCTCCAGCTTGTCTCCGTGACCCTCTCTTCTTTCTCCTTACAAAGGCTTTTATTCACATGATTTCCTGGAAACCTGCTGGGGGGGGAGGAGAAGAGCCAGAGGAACAACTGCCTCTCCCAAGGCATTTGGCCCCCAAATATATGGCTGTCCTCAACCCCTCTGGGGCAGCCCATGCCAGGGAAGTTTCCACTGACCCTAAATGGCAGATATGGGCTTAAATTTCCCTTATTTTACCATCTTTTCCACCTGCTGTGTGAGGTACTATTGGTGAGGGACAAATTTGGGTGTGTGGGAACAGATCTGCGTATGGAGCCTCTCCTTGTTTTTGTTTTTATAAATGCAAGGAAAGACAATGTTTTGCTTTGGGTCAGATGGGATGGTTTATGTGGACAAAGCTTTTTTAACCTAAAAGAAACACCTGCAAATTTTACATACTGCTCACTCTGATCTTTGTTTCTTTGTTTCTTTTATTAGGATTTTGGTTCAGCTGCTGAACTTAAAAAAAATCAGTAATTTTCTCAAACCAGTTTGTAATGCTGGGATGGGGCTGCCTCCCTGTTCAGAATAATAATGGCACTTGCAGGCATCGGTTTAGTGACCTGTGGAAAGCCTGCAGTGAAAATAATATTTGGTTCTTCTTGAGTCCTGTCCTACTTCCACAAAATGAAAGAAATCAGTGGTCTGTGGATCAGGCCCTACCACTGTACCAGCTGGTAGAAGCTGCTTGATAATACTCCATCAGGATTCAGGGATTTAATAACAATTACTATGTGAAAAAGATGCAGAATTAAATTAATCGTCCATTACTCAAAGTGGGAGCAGTAAATATTGTAAGAGGACCATTAGGGGTGGAAGGTTAAATAAGCTGATCCAGCAGTACCAGCAGGGCATGGGGACAGGTTTGAAAGCAGCCTTTAGTTCAAAATGCTTAGGAAAAGCAGTAACAGGCTGTGAGGAGTTTGGGGTATAGAGGCGGGAGGCATTTGGTGAAAAACCAAGTTTGCTTTCTTGAAAATCAAAAAGAAAGAGCAGGAGCGGCGCTAATGGGGCAACTGGGGAGCTCACTGTCCCCCTCCCTCTCCTCCCTCTGACAGGCACATGGCACTGTGCCGCCTGCACCAGCACGGAGCTCCCTCTTTTATTAAGTGCCTTAGCAAATTAAAAGCAGTGTGAGTTTAAACTTCAGCTTCTGTGGGGACACCACTTTTTTTCCCCTCCTTGTTCAGTAGGCAGCTAGTCAGGCCTTTCCCTGCATTTGGAGGTGACCATGAAAATGCCCCAACATTCGCCATTACTGAGAAAACCCAAACACCACGAAATCCCAGGTTGGGTTCCCAAACCAAACATGTCTGGCAGTGCCTCTGTGGTGCCAGAAACCTTTGTTTGACAGGACCAGAGGATGAACACGGTGGCATCAGCCAGGCAGTGCTGTCCTTCGGGATGTCATTTGCAATGACAAATATTATTGGTAGGCGACTCACAAGCTTAGTCATTGCAAAGGTGCCTCAGATCCAGGACAGGTATTTTGGATATGCAATAATGAAGGTAGGATATCCATGGAGAAGCTGCGTAACCCGGTAGTTTCAGTGGACAGCATCACTGAGTCGCGGGCGCTGAGGCAGGCACAGATCAGTTTTGTTCACACATCTCCAATGGCACAGGCAAGCCTAAGATCTGTTCCCCAAACTGGTAAGCGGCAGGTAAGGGCTGCTGGCATTCGTAAACCTGGCTGTGTTTGATTCCAAGAGCAAGAAAACATGATTTTGTGAAGCTCTCAGGCTTCGAGGCCCTCAGGCACAGCAGAGCACAGGACCTGCGGGGCTCTCCATGCTCTGTGTTTGAAGGACAAGTGAGGAGGTCTCTTCCCAGGTGCCAGCAGGGAGAGGCACTCACCATCAGTGTGTGCAATACTCACATAACCTGGTGGTGACTGTGGTGGAGGGAAGTGCTGCTCGGATGCTGCCGCCACTGTCTTCTTCCTCTTTGATGGATCAGCAGGTTGGAGCCCTGGGCCTCCTGTTGCACGTCTGCTCCCCACTCTCCGTGGAAGGGGAGAAGCTCATGAGGGAGGGAGGGGGCTCTTGGAGGTTGCATAGGAGGAGACTTCAAGCAAGGAAAGGTGAGCAGGAGGACCTCCAGTATTCACTGACTGGTTTTTGCAGGGAGAGAGCTGGCTCTCATCTGGGCTCAGGGTTACTTTATCACCCAGATATGTGCTCCAGGACAGAGGAACTGTCATCTCTTTGGAGATCAGTCCCTCTGCCTGATGCTGCACAGTGGATTAATACTGCTCAGGACAATTTGTACAAGCTGAGCAGGATTTTTGGCACAGCAATTGCCCTAAAACTCTGGAATTCCTAATTGCCATCACAACCCTCTCATTGCATGACCGATACTCAGCATGTGACACAGCGTTAATTGTGCATTTCAGTTCGGAAGTTGCAACTAATTACTGTTGTCCTGACGAGTGCTTCTATACTTCCTCCTGTTTGCACACACAGGGTTGGTAGGAATACATTGAAGATTTGATCTATCCAAGCCAGTCATTCAAGAAGTATAAAATTACAATGAATCTTAGGCAAGTATTGCCAGCAAAAGGCTGAGGGCCAGCTGGAGGTACATACTCATGTCATGGTGTGAGAGTGAAATTCATACATGCTTTCGTCAAGTAGGAAGACTGGATTTTGACACCCTGACTTGTTAACCTCACACCTTTCCTGGCATCACACCCAACTCAGAGGTTTATCTAGTGAAATATGAGTACAAATAACACTCCTCCAAACAACCTAGTTTCGTCATTTTTAAAGAGGAAGGGCGGCAGAGGCTCCTTCCAGGAAGGAGCCTGGCGGCCGGCACGTGCCCACACCTGCTGTGGGGCGGCTTGGTGGCGGCCGGGTGCCTCGGGGCCGGCAGCACGCTCCGCTGAGTCACCACACCTTGTAGCACCCTGGTGCCACGGGCTCCTCCCTGCTCAACACCTCCTCCTGCAAACCTCCTCCTGCACCTCTGGAGTTACCCAACCATCGGACAATTAAGATTATGGCTCTCACACAGGTGACACCCTGGACACTGCCACAAACAGCTAGCACCACTCAAAAAGTGCCTGCAAAGCAAACGCAGCGTCCCTAAGCGCCTGTATCGAGTCTGGTACGTGCCTGTTTTGCGACAGGAACGGCAATGTGTGCCAGAGCCCTGCTACCCGAGACCCGAACCTCCCGTTCAGTCTCAACATGCCCATGGCTGCCCGTGGCATCCATCAACATCCTGATTCAGGTTCATGCCATGGCTGCTGCTCGCAGCCACCAAAGACGTGAGTCACCAGGGAGCGAGTGAGCAGGCTGGCTCCCTTCAAAGTGCAATGCCCTTTCCTGGGGCTTGGGGGTTAGTTTTTTTTCTTTTAAATTCCCTTTCCTGTGTGCAAAGGCCTGCCCTCCTTTGCAAGGGAACATAGGGAGGGCTGGGACACAGCTCAGCTAGCACAGCTGAATTGTACAGGCAGAGGCAAGATGTTGTGTAAATCTGTTTCAGAGCAGTTTAAGAGGCAGATTAAGAGCAAGGTGCTTTAGTCTGAACACAGCCCTACCACCCCATCCCCTCCATCAGCAACTCAGTTATTAGCATTAATTATTTAATGCCTAATAAATAACAGATATTCTACCTCTGCTACTAACATACTGTGAGACTTTCAGAAAACCATTCTGTACCCCCATGTGTGTTCTTTACACAGAAGAAAAGTCTGACCTTTGTGAAGTGTTTCATAAACTAAGAGCAATAAAACCAGTTTTCCCCCAGGAGCTGTTTTCCCTGTCTGTCTCAAGCAAGACTTTCCCAATATTTGTTTGTCTGCTTTTCAGTTTTAAAGATAGTTTAAAATGTTTAGCATTACAAAGTGTCATTACAGAAACAAACTGTACAGAGTCTCCAACACGTGACACTCTGGGGTAATCTCAGTGACAGTACTGCACACTCATTAGCACACACATAAAATGAAAATAATACTTTAGAGGGGAACATATTGCACGTCACTCCCCCACAAGAATATTTTAGAGGGTAGGAGAGACCTGCAGCTGTTTGGAAAGTATTAGTCTCACTGCAGAGTGAGTCAATATTTAGTGACATATCTTTTTCCAAGCAAATCAGAGTACAGGACAACATCTTCCACTTTACTGATGCTCTGGGGATGCTTGTGCAGAGAGGTGGCAGCAAGCAGCTTCCTACCACTATCTCGCATGGGGCAGAAGTGGCAGCAACCACCAATGCTACCGGACAGCGAGGTGCCTGAATTGCCACCTGCCCCGGCACGAGCAGCCAGTGCATTGCTGCTGCCAGCAATGGCGGTACGACCAGCCACAGTGTTAGGATCACACGCTGCATTTTCAGGGCACTGTATGCTCCTTAGCGAGCGCTCACTGCACTCCCTGGAGTGGGCTGCAAGTTCACAGCAGGGAGCTCGCAACGCAGGACTGTTGCCAGCTAAGGCTCTGCCTTGGAAGTGGCCATATTAAATAAAACCTGATCTTTTCTGATACTTGGCACCAGGCCCAATCTGCGCTGAGTTGGTTTATGCAGCTAATGCCCTGCTGGGGCAGGGTAGCTGCTCCCTTCCTGCCGGCCAGAGGGATGCTCGGCCGTGGCTGCTCTGCTCCCTGGAGTGGAGCAATCTCTAGCCACAGCCCCGCCAGGCACTGGTGGGGCTGCCGGTGACTTCAGGCTGCGTGGGCTGGGGCTGCATGTGCAGCAGAGAATGGCCCTGCCTAACCCCACACTCACGGCATAAACTGAATTAGGTCATTTCAACCAGAGAGCAGCTACAAGGCTGTATCAAAGGATCAGCAGAACAGAACTGTCTCAAGGAATAAGAAATCCGAACATATATATGCATGCATACATTCACAGACATGTGCACATACATATGTATTTTTATATGTGTATATATATATACCTGAATAAATACTGCATACGTTGTGTAGTGCTGTGAGTGGCTTGAGGTATTTGGTGTATTAGATGGCAGTCAGCTTCTATCTGACTTTAATGACTATTTGTTAATGCATGTGTATTAAACGAACTCTGACTGAGTCAAATACAAATTATCATATCAGTAATATATAGAGAAGATAAACCTAACTCCTCTGCTAAATGCATTGCCCTGCTCTCCTCTATCCGGCATTTTCAGGCTCCAAGCCTAGAAAACAATCCTGCTACAATCATCACACACAACTAACTACAAACACAGACTAGAGTCACAGGGATGATTTAGACTGCAATAGCACCCTGTGATATTTAACTTTTCGGCTAGCATTCATAACATCCCAATTACACAGTGGACATGGAAGAGGTAGGTACCTACCTGCAAGATGAAAAGCCATTGCAGGGAGCACAGTGTGCCCCAGGCAACCACTGGAATAGCTGCCGGGGAGGGTAGAGACCAGCCCTGCTCCCCACGAGGGCTTAAACACTTCTTTGCAAATATTCTTTCTAATTCCATCTTTAAAAAAAAGAAAGGGGAGGTTTTTCAGCTCATTGAAGGTATATAGGAAGTGGGAGTAGGGAATCCTCTCTGTAGACCCGCACATGAATCATGACTTCCTGGTTTGGTGCATTTAGGTGCTGGGTTTGGTTTTCATTGCTGCTACTTTCACCCACTGGTTTAGTGGTTAAAACAGTCAGCCAAGATGTGGGAAGCCCTGGTCTGGCCCCTTCCTCCACCCAAGGGCAGTTGCAGGCTCTGGCTGTCTTCTCAGCTCCACCTGCTGAAGCTCTCCCTTTTTTTTGACAGAGTCCAGAAATATTTGTTGGGTCAAGTCAGCACGAGCCTCTGGTTTAGAGGTCACCACTCATCAGCAGAGGTGGAAAAGCCCTTTCCCATCCTTGCTCCTATAATTATTGAATACCGAATACTGAAATGTTCCCTACAGCACGTTCCCTGCCACCAAGACTTCCTAATCGGTGTGTAAGAGGGGTCAGCACCTTCCCTTGTCCCAGCTGTGAGACAACCTGTCAGATGTGACCCCGCACTGCGACATCCATCAGGGCACAGGCTGCGGGGACGCACCGGGCTTTGCCCATGAGTGCTGGGGAGCTACGCACTTCTGTGGTGACAGACAAGTAAGGACTTTGATGACTTCGGGTGTGGAAAAGCAGGAGGGAACAGAACTAGATCCTTACAGGATTAGGGCAGGTTGCTGTGAGTACACCTAAATGTTGGGTTATGAAGTTGTCTCAGGCTCTTCTTAGATGCGTGCAGTGATGTGTAATCTGCACTGCTGTTGAGAGACAACAGGAATTAAAATAAAAGGTGGTCTCATTAATCTTTTCTAAAATATCCAAGGTCTATACGAGTCCAAAACTTCCCATGGACACTGGCTTTTGTGTTGATGATTCTGCCAATGACACTGCCTGTTGCTAGTAACAGCAGCAGGCAAACTCTTGCAGCTCTGCTCTGTTAGAGGCCCTAAACTATGCTAATACAATAAAATATTTGCTTAAGGTGAAAGGCTTTTCCTGGGTTAGCATTTGGAAAATGTAGGGACAGGGGAAGAAGTGAAATTGAGGAAAGAAAAGCTCTATAAACCTTTATTCCTTTCCAGCCCAACACAACACCCACTTCTCTGAAGAAGTCCCCTTGACTCTCCCCCAACCACATAAGCCATTTTCTCTTTGAACTTTTCTCCAGCCACATTGGTTCTATCTACTCTTACAGATGTACTTTACTCTTCCATTTCTGCTCTCACCATATAAAATTGCAAGCTTCTCACAGCAGTGCACTTGACTGGCTGAACTTGAAGCAGGGCATCACGAAGCCCATCCTTAACCCTGCGGCAGACTGGTCCTTCCCACTGACATTGTACCCACCACCTCGCCTCACCGAATTTCTGAGCATTAAAGCAGCGAGGGACCTGCCCCGGCAGGGAGGTGCACTTCAGCCAGCAGAAACCGATAACGGCAGAAGTATTTTGCTGCGTCAAATCCCTGGCAGCACCGTAGCTGCATATTTTCCTGATGGTTATCTCCTTCCCCAGGGTGCTCTGTGGGTGCAGCACAGGGGAAACATGTTTCACCAAGTCAGCACCAACCCGTGCCAACTCACCCTTTTATACAGCAGCAACAAGGTCTTAGCATCTCTTCCAGCGACCAGCCTTTGGTATTACCCAGAGTTGAAACGGAGACACAATTGACCCTTTGCCACTGTCTGGGACAGGGCAGCGTGTCTTTCCTCTCCCCTCCTGTGCCTTGTGTTCCCGCTTTCCTCCAGGCTCCAGAGGAACAATCCTAGCATTGTTCCCGCTCAGTGACCTGGCGCTGGGATAACACGCATGAGCGGCTGCACCATCCGCACAGGGAAAAAATGCCGGGGCTGCGGTCGGGCGTAAGTGGCTGGGGGAAAGGCATCTGCCTTTGCCCCAGCCACTCATGCCTGGCTGCAGCTATGCGATGGGATGGATGGAGTTTTAACATAACCCAGGAAAAACATTGGAAAAAAAACCCCAAACCCAACCCACCCTGGTTTTTGAGCAGGATGAAAAGAAGAGCCTGATCTATGGGGTTTCTTGGGTGGAAAGGGCATCTGCAGGGAAAGCCTTGCGCCGCATTGCAGGTGGGGCTGTGGGGAGGAGGACTGCACAGAAGCGGGGGTTAAGTAGGTGATATTTAGAGCGGCAGAGCCCCCAGATGACTTGCCCTCCAGCTGCAAGCTTGATTTCAATAGTAATAATAAATATAGGCCCTTTGTGGTGTGCTGCCAAGAACCTCAGCCCTGCCTGGGGCTGTGCACCCCAGCGAGACCTCCCACACCAGGAGTGGGACTTGGGGAATGCAAGTGCCAATTGGGGGAGCACATCAAGGCCACCGAAGCGTTTTGCACTGATCACCAACCAGGGAGCTGATGGGAACAGTTTCCAGCACCTACCTGGGGAGCAGTGGGGGGCCCCAGGGAAGGAGCCTGCCCTTCGCCCTCTGTGATTTTCTCAGGGCTGTGCTCTCCAGCACTTTCAAAGAGCTGGGTTTTTTCAGCTGCTGAAAAGGTGATGTCAAGGGTTAAATCTCTAGAAATTTTTTAGAAATATCGTTTATACCCATATGTAGTTCCTTGCAGACCTGAAAAAGGCAGGCAGCCACAGCTGGATCTGACTTTCTGCTCTGGCTGGAGGCTGAGGGCGGTTCTCCACTTGCCTTGCTGGAAAGCCCCAAGGGAAAACATGGGAGGCAACAGCATCCACCCAGTGCTTCATTTGACTGTCCCCGCATCAGCATCACCATTTTCAAGTGCTAGCAGGATGCTGCTATTAGGCAGGATGAAGAAACACTGCTCCGAATGCTCTCAGAGCCAAACATCGGAGCTGGAAGTTGAGGGAAGAGCCATCCCGCAATGCAGGCCAGGTTACCTGCAGGTCCCCTGGTTTGGAGGTGACTTGTGCCTGAGTAGACATACCTCAGAAAATCTCTGATAAGAACAACTTGCAGTCTTTAGGCATCAGAGTACACTTATAGAAAGTTAAAATTTCAGTCTATATAATTTCACCTTAACCCTTGGTCACATTTTGGGAGCGCCTCTTGCTCCTGAGAGCTGGAGCAAGCCCTACTGCTGTGGGCAGTGTTTGAAACCCCTGCCTGGCTGGGTAGCAGAGGGAGGGCTGTGAATACGTGCTCTGTGGTGCCGCTCCTCTGGGGTCCATGCCCTCAGCCCGGCCGTAATGCCTGCAGCCCAGTGGACAATGGGAGCAACACACAACCAGCAAAAAGGACTCTCAAGACACCATGTGCATCCATGTTATTCTCTTTCATGAGCTTCCACAGCAGATGTAGCTGCCAAAAGATTTTGTTCCTATCCATTATTTACTGTTGCAAATTAGAAAACTCAGAATTAGTTACAGAAAAGAGAGTTATTAGCTGCTCAGTAATTTAAATGATCTGCTCCCCCTTACTCCACTTTTTGTGGAGTTATGTTGACATTTGGAAAAAAAAAAGTTCTGTTGCTATAGCTACCAAGATGAGCTTCCAGCCATGAGATTATGATCAATAAAACATGCCAGATGTGGCTCCAAGAGCTTTCATTAGTAAAAAAAACAAGTGTGATGAGAATCTTTAGAATAATTCTAGGGGACATGAATGAGATGCTTTTAAATAACTAATCTGATGAAAAGAAAAAAGCAACTAGCACCCATAAGATTTTATCCCAAGCACTAACTGAAGCATTGCTCTCACTAAGAATACATGCAGCAAAATAGCCTTTCAGAAGCATGCAGCATGTCCGGCTGAGCACAAGTGAAAGGGGAACCCTCTGTTCTAAGAGGCTGCTGCCGGTCCTTCCTCTCCTGCAGAACTGCTGATGTGCAGAACAAAGCCCTGGGGCAAGTCTTAATAATGAAGGCTGAATTCCCTGTCCTTACAAAATCTCTCCTTCTTTGCAAGTTGTCTCAAGATCTCAGTATCTTGTTCCCTCTAGAGTGTCTACCCATATGTATTATACATTCAAAAGAAAGATGCATTCACTGTTGGGCCTAATGAAGGCCCACCAGCTATGCACCCAGTGGGAGGGGACAAAAGCCTCAGAGCCAGGTCTTGCCTGAGAGCCAGCAGCTCCCTTCCCAGCAGCATGGCAGGGTGCTGAAGGGCTCAGGCCACCATTCAGGCTTCAATGGCCCTTAAAGTCTCTCTGCTGTGAGCATCTGCTCTTGTCTGTTAGAGCTCCTTCATGCAACAGTTTCCAAAGACCTCTGGGTCTGGTTCTCTACAGCCTTGCCTTATCCTCGGTTGCCAAACTCTGACCAAAGAATATGACAAACTCCACCATTTGCCAGGCTGGCAACCTGATCTCTACCAGCTTCATCAACCAAGCATATGAATCAAGGATCCTCTTCTTCATCTCCATGCATACTTACGCTCCTGCACTCGGGTGTGGATACAGTTCTCCTCCCTGGACAGCTCCTGCACAGGTTTTGGTTAGACCTGGATGACAAGTAGAAGGAAAATTATTATTAACATTGACCATGCTTTAATGCTTATTGCTATGGGCTTTGGCCTTTTTTTTATGCACATTCTCTCATTTCCCAGTTCCCAGCTCATTTTCACCAGTGTGTCTCCAGGTTAATAAACTCACTCCAAGCTACGCAGATGCTTTGAGTCCAATTCGAACACTCTGCATCTCTGATTAGCCCATAACAGGCGAGGTGCTTGTTTGCTGCCATATTGTCATTGAATTATCCCGCGCTGGAACTGGATGCCACTGTTTGTCACCATGGGAATAAAACATTAATTTAATGCTATCTGCATTTATTAGAGAGCAAGCCCATTGTACAGGCTGCCAAGGGAAACTGACAGTCCTCTACAGTAACGAGCGTGGGGGGAAAAAAATCAATTTCTCATCAGGAATGACTCTTCCCGCCTCTCTCGTGCTGCTCATGTGTCTGTGGATCAATGGAGACAAGTCAGCTGGAAATGAGAGAAAAAACACAAAAATGTCTCAAAGCTTCACCTATGAGTGGATTTGATAATGATTTACCCACTGCACAGGTCTGACTTTCTGCATCTTATACCACTATCTTGCAGTTCAAATAAAGATACCAAATTTTGTGACATTTCCAAGTATCTTCCTGCAAAAAACTTATTTAAATAAAGAGTGGAAAATGCCTAGGAGTATATTCTGGTACTTAGTCAGGATCATAATATGCAGCTTTTCACAGTAGTTTAATGTCAAGATTCAATTGTATGCAGCTCTGTGGGACAGAAGTTTTACAGTCACTGCTTTAGGTATCAGGATATGGAAAGGCACACACAGGATCTGCTCCCCGTGGGTTTCTTTGTGACAAATGGCCCTTGTTCTGCATGACAGCAGTAAAGCTAGTTGAGTATTTAGAATAAGTACGAATTCTGCAGGTGTTATTTAAGTGACCCATGGGGTTTCTCTTCACAGGTAGGCGGATGCATCAGGACAGGCTGGGAACCATATGGCTGAGCAGCAGCCCTGTGGCAAAGGGCGTCGGGGTTCTGGGGGGCACGAGGGTCTGTGTGAGCCAACAACGCCCGGAAAAGGCAAACTGCCTGCTGAGCTACATCAGGAAAGCTGGGGCCAGCAGACAGGGAGGAGTTGGCATCCTTGTGTGCCCAGCGCTGAGGAGGCCAAAGGCAGTTTTTCTGTTACCTGGTGAAGTGTCCCCTCTGAAATCAGAGATGGGGAAGAGGCTTGTGGGATGGGAAGGACCTGTGCAAAATATAAACACGTTTAAAGGAAGAAAAACACCTGGCAACTTGAAGAAAGCTAGTAAAGCTTCAGCGCTCTGATGAGACAGCTGCACCACAGCCCGGGCGCTGCCTGGCTGCTGGCAAGCCTATGTGAGAAAACGCAGCTTTTGAGGGGGGAGAGGGACACAGAAACACAGGCGGGTAAGCAGTAACGCACAGGAGCCCCAGGCTGTCAAACGCAAACGACCTGAGCGGCCATTTGCGGTGCTGAAGAGAAGACAAACGGCCCCCCGTAAGGGACGGCTTCCCGCCCGCCGCCCGGCCCCGCGAGCCCCTGGCGCCCCCTAGCGGGGCCGGCCGGGGACGCCGATCAGGCGCGGGCGCCGGGGCACTCCGCACGGCGCCTGCACCAGCCGGAGCTTCCAACCAGATTTAGGGCCTGGATACCAAATTAGGATTTCAGATTAAAGGCAGAAAAGAGGCCCAAGACAAGGGAGAGAGCGGGGATTTGATAATCCGTCGGCTTCAACAACGGGATCCCTGGACCAGCGGTTCCCAGAGCACAAGATCCCTCTCCCCCGGGGCAGCCCTCCCCTTTCTCTCTCACAATCCGTGAGGTCTCGGGTTAATAAAGTATCCACAGAAGGGGTGCGCAAGGGGTAGGTTAGTTTCTGGTTGTTAATATCTAGCTACGCATAGCTGAAATTTTAACCCTAGCTGGGCAGTTCTGGTTTTACTACCCCAAGTAGCGACATGCCAAGCGCAGTTCACAATTTCTCATCACCTTGTAGGCCCATTGACAAAATAGTCCTTTCCTGAGCAGCTAAAAAGACATCAGCAACGGCAGAGCAAAAACTCTTTGTTTTTTATCGTAAGATGAATTTCAAACCTGGAAAGTGCCACCCACCAAACTTGAAACTCATTACTCCACAGCCCAGCCTGCGTCTCTTCCACTTGAGGAACCACGTTTCAACTCCTCTCCTGCTGCGTGGTGTGTGAGCTCACACAGAAGAAAACAGAGACCCGTAGGAGCAGGAATACAAATTTCTTCCAGGACAGACAGGCAGCTCCTTCCTTCCCCCAGCACAGTGACAAGTCAGTCACTCATGCCACGGTCCCAAGGCAGGCGGGGGAAGCTCTCCAGTCTCAAGGGGAAAGGCAGCAGGGGCTGAGGCTGGTGGCAGCAGGACCAGGACTCCTGTCTGACCACTCATGAGCAAAGGGAGCTGCGGTGCCTCTGCAAAATAATCCACCAGTATGTGGAAACCTGACAAGGTACAGCTCTGAGAGCCCGTATGAGAGGATACCCTCTCCCAAAGGAGCTTCCCTCTTCCATCAGCAGCAGAAAGGGGGTCACCCTGCTGCAGTGCCCACTGCAGTCAGGCCCTAGAGACCACAGACAGTCACCAGGCTGTTGCACGCGGCTGACACTAAAACCAGAAAGGCCTCGCAGCAAGCTGTGGTTGAAACGAGCTTTCCTGGGCAGCAGACTAAGATCTGTCATGGTTTCTGCTGAAGGATATTTCTTGCAGTAAAAGCATTTAAAGAATCATTTACACCCTGTCAGGAAAAGACCAGCACGAAATACTCTGCAAATACCTGCTTGTTAATAGGATGCTGACTGATCATGTAAAACACTTACCGTAGCAGCACAGCACACACACCCCACCCCCCCACACCCCCGGGCTGATCAGAATCAGATCTGTTGATGGAGGCGATAAGCAGACAGGATTAACAAGGACATTTACACTTTGCTGAGCTAATTTACTTTTTAACCCACTTTTTAATGCTGCTGCTGACAAAAGCCAAATCAAACATCCACTGGAACAGCAAGTGGCTTCACAGGTATCTCCAAGATGGTGGTATCACCTGTGAAGTGTATTTGTCTCCGGTTGCAGGAGACAATTTGAGCTGACTTTCAGAACAGGACTGGGGCTTGCAGGTACTCGTTACTCCCAGCAGATGCTGTGGAAGCACCTCGCTGCACCAGACACCTGGGGGCACCTCCGAGTCATTTCCACACCCAGTTTTGTGGGTTTAGGAACATGGAGAATATGGGTTACACTGTTCTCCTTACTTGCTGGAGGTACGTATCAGCACTTCTCTTGGTACTTTAGGTGTAGAAGATGTTGATGAATCCATCAGGAATACCAGTATGCCTGCACGGTGTAGAGCACAACAGACCCTATAGCAAGTATTCTGCTGAAACGTACACCTGCAAGGTATCCAGGGTGCAGATACACCATGCTATGCTATGCAACACCCTTTTCTTTCCCCTTTATAGTCATCGGCCTTTTATTTTCCTTTTCAAAGGTAAATAGGCCAAATATCATCTATTACAATAGTCTCATTTGCATGTATTTTTCTTCTTCAGGTAACTCTTCGTCTCCCCTCCCCTTACACTGGATAGCCTAGCTGACTGATACCCTCTACACCGTCAACTCTCATAATGAAACACTAAAAGGAGTTAGCAGCTCAAATTACTCTCCCTACCCAGTCCCACTTCACTTGTCATTCCCCCCAGCAAGCACTGGTTAAAGATAGTATGATGAACAGTCCTATAGAGAGTTCAGGAAGATTCATCAGCTCAAAACTCCACAGGCAAAAATTCTGATGTACCCATCAGTCTTCAGTAATCATCTTCCAGACGTTTCTGTGTCCTTTAGCGAGGTTATGTTATGTACTTAAAGTGACTCGAGACAGTTTTGCACGTAGCACATGTTGAATACAGTGATGCATTTTGACACTTCCTAAATTGGTGTTACAAATTCCTGGTCCATTCAAGGAGGAAGCCACCCCAAGCCAGTCAACAGAACAAACTTGCTCTGTCAATGAATTCCTTAGCAGTTTGTGAGTTACAAGGGCCAGTAATTTCAGAAGTCATTTCAGGCCATGTCATTGCGCATTAGAAACTTCAGAGTGAACGGAGATTTACTTTCCTTTTTGAGCATCCCTTAGTCCTTGTCTGCAGTTAAAAGGGTTTGAGTTGGTCATCCCCTAGTAAAGACACAGATCCATTCAAATGTGAGCACTTCACCAGTGTGACTGAGCCATCTTCTGTTAATAGGATACACTACAAAATATATAGTATCAGATTAGCTCGTTATTGAGCAGTTTTACAGATGCAATTTCTTCCTCCTGAGATCCTTTATTTTACATAACTGTATGGGCAGACCTCCTTTACGCTTTTCTATATATATTTATATATCAAAGCTCTATAAATTTAGCTAAATCTTTTCCTGAGAAAATCATCCAGAAGATGATTGCAGCCTCACATAACTAGATTGCTCCATAAAAAAAAAATCAGTTCAATAGCACTCAAAAAAAGCAGAATCAACTGTTACAGATTACTGGGAAAGGAAAATGAGTCTTGATAAAGCGAGAGAAGAGGTCTACGAAAGTCCAGGTGGCACAGAGATGTTGGAAAGGGATTAATCTCTCTGAAACAAGAATGAGGGGTCACCAAATCAGAAGAAGCCAAGTTCAAAAAATGAGAGAGGTTCAGGAAGCAAGGTAACTCATGGGAATTCCTTTCCAACCAAGACCAAGACAAGTTTACCTGGACTCCAAAGGAGACTGTCCAAGCATGCAGATAAAAGGGGAACTTTGAGCATCACCATACAGACAATCACACCATACTCAGGAAAGCCCCTAAGATGACTCATCTAGAGAAGACTATTGAGAGGAATCATCATCTTTGACCAATCTTCCAGGCAACCCATAGATCCGGCACATCTGGAGACAGGTTTAGCTAGATGAGCTCTTAATCTGAACCAAACCAACCATTTATTCTGTCAGACTGGCAGAATAGAAAATCTCCATTTCACTTCCCTCCTTCACTGGCCAACCAGGACTACATAAAGAACAAGCAGCTACAGCTCAAGCTGAAAATACAGTAGGCATCAGGTGCTACAGATGTATTGGCAGTTTTCAGAATTTGTAATCTGCAGGCTGAACCACTGCAAGCAGGCACCCATTGCTTCGAGCATTCCAAAACAGATAAAAGTTGGTGTTTAAAAACAAAACAAAGCATACACAACCAATAGAAGCCATTAAAAACGGATATTAAGTTGGCATATTTATGAACTACATAGAGTGTATGCCTTTGGAAGAGGTCAAAGTAATCCCAGATTAAAGGGGCTCCAATTCCGATATACTGTGGCTGTAATCAATTTCTGAACATTTGCATAGGCAGTAACTGTTGGGGGTGGGTTTTGGTTCTTTTGTTTGGCTGGGGGGTTTTTGTTTGTTTTTTCTATCATGAACAGTCTTTTGAAGACTAAGACTTAAATACTCGTATTTGTACGAAAGCTTACTTGTATTAACAAGTACTGGAATAAGAGGTTAGGGACATCACATGATCACAACTTACATAGAGATAACTGGTCATAAAACCTATCAAGTGAAAAATATTATATGGAGACAATTTAACAAACAGGTGTAGAGACTGAATAAATGCACAAAGTTCAAAGATTTTTTTTCTCTTTATTTAAACACAAATACATTTACAGCATGCAGGTAAGTTAAAACTATATGGCGTCTTCCCCAAACCAATTGTTTTAATGCATCTTAAGTGTACTGAAGTTAAATCATATTCCACAGGTAGACTTGTCCTCTCATGTCAAATTTAGAGTTACACACAGCAGTGAGTCAGCATTTAAGTTATGTAAATAATTTAGTTGTTCACCAGAAATAAATATTATTTCACCAAGTTCCTATCCTAAACCATCTTTTAAAAAAATGATCTAGAGGAACATAAAAATAAGAACCATTCAAAGACTGCAAGTTGAAACAGCAGTGTTGAACATTCCCGTATAGACTGAGTATTTTAATTTACAAAAAAACCAGTAATTATCCTGTCTGGCTGACCTAGACAGCCAAACCAGAAAACAAACAAACAAAAAAGTTGGGTTTTTTTGTTGTTGTCTTTTTTTTTTATTTTTACATTTTAAGAGGCAGTTCTTGGTAAACTTCATAAAAGGTTTAAAATAAAAAAAAAGTTTAAATATAAAAAGGTGATGTACACTGAGCTACAAGCTAGTTACCTTTCTTTTTCTTTTTTCTCCTTTTTCCTTTTTTTTTTTTTTTTTTTTTTTTTTTTTTAAACACAGCAATTTTCAGCACCAAAACCCATGATAATTACCTACAGGAATGAAACCCCCATTCACAGGCATGAGAAAAAAAATCCTGCTTCATTTGAATGTACTTTCAAGAAAATGGGGTTTTTTGTTTTTATGATTGCATATTAACAAATGAAGGTCTGAAAACCTGTAGTTAACACTGAGAAATATAACGGACAGTGCTGTTTCCATTATGAAAAATTTCATTCAAAATAGTTTGCTGTTCCTTTCTTTTTCTTTCCTCAGTGTGCTGTCTTTAATCATGCTCTAAAACAACTGCAAGTTTGGAGTGTTTGGCAGCCTCAATGAACAAGAGTCTTAAAAGCTGAAAACTCCAAAATAGTGAGATTTCCGACTGATACACTCAACCTTTAAAAATCAAGCTATTAAAAATTCAGACTACTGCAGATATAGAAAAAAGTGGTTCAAGGTCTAAAATCTGACTACACACCATCCTAATATAAATATTTTATCTATTTATAATATAAAAGTTGAAAGTGATTTGCTGTCTGAACAGTCATAAAGTCTCTACTGTTTCCACAATAACTGATGAATACCCAGCAAAAAATTCAAGCCAGCACAGAAAGTGGTACCAACTGGGTCTGGAAAGCTAACTGAATTCTTTCAGTAATATTAAGGTCCTTCTTTCTCAAAGACCTGGTAACTAATTTCTATCCAGAAGAAGGCTGTTCTAAAAATTATAGTGGCTAAGCCCTATGAATAAGTTAGGCAAGTTACACTATAAAATTTTAAAACCCAGATTCAGCTCAGTGGGAGCTCAAAAAAAAAAAAAAAACCAAAAAAAACCCATTTCATTTTGTTAGCCACTTTACAGGACTTTATTGCAAAGAGAAGGAAAATATTCAGAAACTACTACTTTGGACATTTCATATACCTACTTACAAACGGATTACAAATACAATTCAGGGTAGCACTTTATTTATTTTATTTTTTTTTAAACAGGTCTCTGGGATTTCCAGATATATCGGTTTTAAAAAGTTGTATCCTTTATTAGTGTATCTGAATCCATTGGCCAGTTGCTGAAAATTTTTAATTGAAAGTTAAACTTTTAGCCAAAAACTCCAGTACTGCGTATGTAGTGGAATATCAAGTTAAGTTTTAGATTGCGCTCATTTCACTATTATAAAATAGCACAAGTGAACGGTCACAGATACAGACAAATGGATAGACAGGCTCATCAGAATGAAGCAGAATGTTTTCACTCCACCAGACTGTACTGTGTTTAGAATCAAGAACAGGACAGATGGGATAATCCATTGCCAAAGTCTTTTTTGTAAACTTAGGTTTACTCTTATTACTGTACAGTATTTAATTCTAAATTACCTGATAAATAGGCATTTAATCAGATAACAGTTAAAACAGCCTTGTTCATACTGAACTCTTGAGTTCTGTGGTGTAGCAATTGCAGTGCCTTATGGCAGTTGTCATAAGCACACTTCAGTATTCTTACACTGTACAAACAGATTTAGTTCCAATGCTCTATGCAGCATTCCAAAAGAAAACTGTAATGTAGAGTGCCGTTCTAATTCAGTGGGACATGTAGTGTTATGTGAAGTAATAAAAATGAAATTATACTTAAACACTGTTGCACATTCCCTAAGACAATAAGATGTACACAAATTAAGCTAGAAAATTTGAACTAAGATTTTTTTCAACGTACATTCAGCTTGGCACAGTGCAGACTAAATTTAAGACATGAAAGACAAACTGTGTAATGAGCAGAGCTACACTTTAAGTAACATGTCATTTTTCAAGACGCCAAAATTGCACTCTAGGGTTTTTTTTGGGAATCAGTTAGCAGAATTTGTAGAAGGGGAAAGAGCTGTACAGGCCAGGTATAATTTATACATTTTCAAAAAATAATCCTACAGTCCCCAAAGGGAGAGATTATTGTCATGGAATGACTCCCTCTACACGATATCCAGTCCTCCTCACGCTGCATTTACTTTTCAGCAACTGTAAATGAGAAAAATAACAGTTAAGTGCCTGTACCTCATGAGCCAAAAAAGCCAAGTTATTTACATTTACAGTAGACCATATTCACTATTTACATAGCCTTTAAGGGCCTAATTCTTAGACCACTCTGATAAGTGCTAATAAAACATCTGCTTTAGAATAAGAAATTATGCAATACAAAGCATTTAAGCGATGCTGTCTGTTACCAACAAATTTACAGTACGATAAACTGACTGGATATCCAACCTCGATTGCCTTAACAGAGTAAACATTACAAGCACAAACCAATTATAACCCAGCTCTATTTCCCATGACTGTTGCTACTTTTCCAGGCCAGTGAGAACTGTCTGGATACCACCTACCAGCTGCTGCAAAGTTCTGACTTTGCTATTTTGGGAAGATGAAATGGGAATGAAGAGATGATTTGACATTAATCATCCTAAAAAAGCTTGATTTGCATAGGGAAATAACAATTTATTGTTATATATGTATGTATGTATACCATCTCTACATTTCTTTAATGTTTCCAGAATAATTTGTTAAATGGTGGTCTCCAAATGTAAAACAGTACGTCATGTTCCTACTGTACCAAAAATTCTTCTTTAAGAGCAAGTTCAGATGCTTAGTATCTGTACTAATCTTCAAAAAAAGTATAACAGACATTAGTAAAGAAAAATGATACTGGCTATGTAAGTAGTCACAAGCTCAGAACAAATTTATATTTAATAGTAAAATAAAGTTCAAGGAAGTTTTGTTCCTTTACTTCCATAAGGGACAGGTTCTTCCAAAAACAAGATAGAAAAGTTGGAATAAGTTATGACCACTCTCCTGCCTTTAGGTGCTAAACTCTGCTTGGTTCTACAGCAACAAGTAACATGCTGGCATTAGAAGTATTACATGAAAGCTTTACAACTGCTTAAGGGATTCTGTAAGCATATTACGTAGGAGTTTTTTGGTTTGTTTGTTAAAAAGGTGTTCTAGCCAATAAGTAGCAATTTTCCACTCCTTCATGATTTATCTACAAATAGTCCAAAAGTCAAAGTGCTAAGTCTCCTATTTAAATTCCCCAGGACCAACAGTGAAAGGTCTTCTCCAAAGCAAGATGCAAGCTCAAAATTTAGTTATTTATCACTAACTATATCAACTCTTAGAAGTACTCTTAGAGACATATGAGACTAAACAGGCTCTCTTCAGTTTGAATTCTAGGCAACATCAAAGCATGTGCAAACTCATGCTAAAGTAGGCATCTAAAATAAATTGGGTCAATCATACCTTGAAACGTCTCTACATTGGACAGCCGAGATAGCTACTTGGACTACAAAGGCAATCTATCTGAAGATTAATTTCACCATATCAACATAATCAAGAATCCACGAATTACCAGCTCCTTGGTCATTCAAGGTAAATGTTATTCAATGTTAAAGTACATATATCACTTCAACCTCTTAGTAAATACGAGACACTACTGAACATAACCGGGTACCCTAACTAGTACTACAGTCTCATTTTCTCTAAATTGGAGAGAAAGCTTTGAAAAGTCAGTCAGCTAATAAAAAGAAACAAATGGCAACGATTAACATAAGCTGCTCTGGAGCCCTTCAAAAGAGAAGCACCCAGGATTCAAGCACCACACAATCATTTTAGGAGTATTTTCAAACTGAATATGCAGATAACCTTCACTAAGGGAATGCCTAGAAGACATTTATACGAACGCTCAAAAGTGAAGACGATGACAGAGAACGCAGCAAAGCATTACTGTTAGGTGACCAACAGACCAACTCTAATGCAGACATTAATTAAAAACAGATGTGATTCTGTGAGCAACTTAACATACATATTAAGTACCAGACTATGTATAATTACTTAGGAGATTAGAGACATTTTCAAATAAGTGCATACATTAATTTCAATTACTGTATTTTAACTAGGCTAACATTTTAAATTTACCAGATGAAGACATGCTTTTTTCTGTTAAATACTTTCAAATTACTTACACGTGAAGCAGTGTGCAATTGTAGTAAGAACAGCAAATAAACAACATCTAAGAATAGGGTCATTTTTTATTTCATCGCTGAATGTTTTCTGAAGAAAACCATTTTTTAAAAGATACTAGCAAGCCAAAAGAATTTAACCTCTCCACTCCTTTCCCAAACAGTAGTTATTGGCTGTGACTGGTAACTATCTCCAACTGACTGTTTTCACATTTTGTTCTACTTCAGCAGAACAACTCCACAACTACTGTTTTACAACAAATACCAGTTTTATAACAAAAGCAGCAGCAGCATTAGTCAGATATACATGTATACTGTTGCTTTAACTATAATATTCTGTAAAAAAAGAAGTTAATCTGATTATTCGACTGATTTTATACCACAGAATGAACTGTAATAGAAGTAATACAAAGTGGTTTAATCACACATTTAAAAATCCTACAAGACAAACTTACACTTTGTCTTGCCGTCCTCCACCTCCACGCAGTGCAACTGGCTGGCTGTTTTGAGTGAACGCACCTCCACCACGAATTGCACTTGGATGAGTTGGAGAAGCTGCTGGATGCTGGCCAGGACGGATAGGCTTAGCTGCATGAAAAGAAACATGACTTACAAATATATACATCACAGTTTTTACCTTCGATTATTCAAATTTACTAATGCTTTATTTTACAGTATCCCAAATGTAATAATCAAAATTGAATGCACTTTGAATGAGAAAACAAGTTTAGGAGATGGTATTCTGAGAACCTAACAGATTAGCATCAGCTGTAACAAGCCCTGAAAAATAGACAAGGTTTTGCTTTTATTGTCCCTATTAGAATTAAAGGTAGCAAAGCTTTTGATAATGGTTATCTTCACATGTATTGTCTGCCCCACCTAATGTATTTCCCTGTAAGAGTCCTACCTCTTGGCAATAAGAACTCATCGCTAGACAAAGTTTCATGAGGGTTACGTTCCTGTAAGGAATCATTATACCCTGCTGTATTTCCCACATCTACTTGATTGATAAGCTACTAGTTACTCTGCTCTGCAAGTGGTTCTGCATACTGATTACTCCACAGGTAACACTGCTTCATCAACTTCTTACCACCATATAAAAATAAAACTTGCTCTATTACTGAATTCAAAAAACAGTAGTTTTGACACGTAATTCACGAGCTGCATACACTTTGATAAACTATATTTTCAATCAGTGTTGCACTAGCTCTTAGCAGGACATGCACAACAGTGTGACTTTACAAAGTTCTGTAATATTAAACAGAAGCATTTAAAGTTTCAGCAGGTAAGAGTGGATATAAAGTACCTCCAGGTAGCAACCGCATCAGAGAAACACTTCTCAATTTCTGCCTTATAAGAAGCTGATCTCCAGCGAGACATGCCTAGTTCAACTAGACATTTAAGTACAAGGGGCTTTATTCTTGTGGTAAGCTCACTAGAGAATTCTGTTTGTCTTCTTGGAGATCACTTGAGAGAAATAAGACAGGAAAGCACCTGTCTTCAAGCCGCCACTTGAAGTGACCAAGAAAAAAAAAAAAACTATAACTTTATTCTGCAACAGCTCTTTGCAGACCTCCAATGCTCATTTCAGTTGCGTTAACATTTAAGAAAAGCATATTGGTTACTGAAGTCCTGACACAGGACAACAAAAAGGCTGGAACACAGTTACTTCTACAACAATAACGCAATAGGCACAGTTAAGTCCTCCACAGGTCACACACCTCCTTGGCCCTCAGCACTTTACAGCATAATGGCAGGTGGAGGACCAAGGGAGTATGACTGCCTTCCCACCACACAGTAAGAAACACTACTACCTATACAGATTTCTGGTTTTTCCATTCTTGTCCTCTAGGGAGTACTACATGTTTTGGAACAAAGAACTGAAGAGGCCATTAGGGATCTTAGGAAGTTAGTTGTGGGTTTCTGTCTGCCCATCTCCCACAAGATCAGGTGACAGCAAGACAATTTTTTTTGTTGTTGTTTAAGGTGATGGCTTAATCTCTCTCCTTACTTTGGAATACCTACTTAGTCTTAGAAATTCTTATGGAATCATGTTAGAGACCTAAGACTCACATTCAGTGTATTGTTTTGTTCTAGGAAATGGAACACACATTCAGGTTGGTAAGCCTTTCCCAGCGTATACAAAAATCCAGCTACCAGGAAGAGACCCATTTAAAACAGATAAATAAAAAACCCCCAACCAACCATAAACCACCACTCACATACACTTACAGTTTATTAACCAGAATACAACTCACGGTAGAAAATACATCATGTTCACATATGCAGTTCCAACTAGGGCTGAAAGATGCATACATGCACAAAGATCAAAAAAATCAGGAGACAGATGAAGCTTTACAGGGCAAGGGACTCTTTACTAACCAATTTGTGCAGAATGTCCTCTTCTGGCCATATTCTTGGATCTTACAGCTTCCTTTATACGATCTACTTCTTGCTGATACCGTTTGCGATCACGAGAAGCATTCTCTTTGGCTTCCTTCAGTGCAGATTCCAAAGCTTTAACTCTTTCAGCTGTAGCTCTAAGTCGCTTCTCCAGTTTAGGAAGTTCACAGCGAAGATCTGCATTATCACGTACCAGCTACAAAAATGGAATTGGTTATTTGCTTGGTATCTCTCTTCACGGGGAGAGCCAACCAAACACCCTCCCATCCCTAAACAGGCAAAACAGTAGGGCTACTATATTATCTTTGCTTAAGCTTTTAGTAAATCTAATAGTTCCATCAGTAAGATTGCCTATGGAAGAACATGCTACCCAATGCAGGCACTTAAAGTCTACACTCTTTTTCAGTCAGAGACAGACAGGCAAGCACCCCCCAGATTGATATACTAGCTCTAAACACTAACTCGGATGTTCTTCAGTTTAAATGCAACTATTTTGTTACATACTGACATCCACTTAAAATAGCTATTAATTTACTTTATAGGAAAATGTTAGTGTATTGTTTTATATCAAGAGATACACTCAAGATGTAGAAGTATTTAATTATAAAACAGTTACTTTATAGAAGTGACTGAATGCATATTGGTCATAATAATGCACCTTAAGTAGTTTGCGTTTAATTAAAACTTGAAGTTAAGCCTCATTGTACCTGCTTGTGAACCTTGGTAAGCTGTTCAAGATTATTCTCAAGGAAGGAAATCTTCTGTTTTTGTGCAGCACTGCCTCCTGTATCATCTGAGTCAATCTCAGCACTCTGCAGTAACAAAGGCATGGGGAGGGAGAGAGGAGGCTGAGTACTACAACTGAACTTGCATGTTAACATCAAGCCAGAAAAATTACACCACATAAAGATCAATTCCTAATTTGGTTCTAAACTGAAATTTATGTAGCATTCTCAGAAACACCAAGTTTCACTATAGCACCACGTTACCTTTTTCACTCTAGTAGCCAGATCTTGAACAAACAGCTTCCGGAGATTGTGAAGAGTCTGAAGTTCTTTTGCCTACACAGTTAAGGACAAGAAATTAAAAACTATAGGGGGCGGGGGGAAGACTCTGAAGGGAGGAGGGGAAGCAATTATTGACATTTGCTTTGGAACATATTCTGACTATCTTACCACAGTCTCTTCCAAACCCTTTAAATCTTGCCTTGCTTGTTCCCGTCTGTCTTGCATAACCCTAAAAGAGAATAAATTAATCCTGAAATATCTGAGCAAAATTGGAAGTTTTAATGTTTTAGGAGACTAGAGTGATAAACCCTACATGGTACAAATGAAAAATGCTTCTCACTTGAAGTCTTCAGTTAAGGTTGTAACCAACAGATGACACCGCACTCAGAAATCCATATAGGGTGGGGTGGGAGTGGGGGAGTTGCAGGAGGAAAAGGGGGAAGTACTTTTAATATTGAAGGAATACAAACAAGTACATCCAGATGCATAAATTATAAGTTTCTAGAATAGAACCATAGAATCATTTAGGTTGGAAAGAACTTTAAGATCATCAAGTCCAACCGTCAACCTAGCACTGCCAAGTCCACAACTAAACCATGTCTCTAAAGAAAGACTCTCACAGTCAGGTTCAGGATGAATACTTGGGGAGATCTTATCCTACAAATGTTCCGAGCTCTGACCAGCTGAGATGACAAGTTATCACGTGACAGATTAAGGATTTTTTCTTTGTTTTGTTCTACCACCTCACCCCCAACACATTTGCCAAAGTTCGCATCATAAACAACAATCTCAGTTTACAGCAATTATAACCTAATGATTATCACTTTACAGAGCTTCTTTCTTCCTATTTAACGTGAAAGCATTTACTGCACTGCTAATGTTGTGTCTCAGAGTTATACGGCAGTACAATTACTAAGATGACAGGATACAGGAAAGGAATTTGGACTTTTCTTTTTATGACTCGAGGTTGGAACAGGAAGGCCAGGGACTGCATGAAGATAAAGTGTTCCTATTAAGTAGCCAAAAAAAGTTTCTTCTCCTCTTGAAAGGTCTTCTCACTCAGCCAGTTCCACTACTAGTTCACAACTAAATGATTAAACATTTGAGGTAATAAAATATTCTAAAGAATATCTCAGCACCCTATCCATTTTCCAGATCTCACAGGAATAGTGCCAGGCATCTTATACAACTGTAAGTCAAAAAAATGAATAAAACGTGAATAATCTGCATTGTTTCTGACCTGTCATTTGCCATGCACATTTAGGACATACAATGGAAAATAACTGGATTCAAAAAGGCTGGGGGACGACACAGAATACCAAACTATTTTTTAATGTTTCTTTGCAAGTCTTTTGAAGAGGAAAGTTTCTAATATAGCAAGTGTCTTTAAGGGATCAATGCTATATATAGTTTAGCCTGCAATCTGAAATAAGAAGCAATAATGTGGTATGTATATCAAATCTTACAAGACAAGAAAACCTGTTGTAAATAATGTAACTTTTGTAATCATTGTGGCATATAAATAAATCGGGACAAGATGGATTCACAAGACCAGAGTACTGTTAAAATTTTAGTCAGTTAAACCAACATTGTATTTCACAGTAAGGCTAAAAAAAAAAAAAGAAAAAGAAAAGTAAGTGTTGCTTATTGGTTACCAGCACAGACCAATCAGGTCCCTCTGATTATTTCAAATTCTACGATAAAAACCTGAAAGCCACTGTGTGTTTTTAAACACGCCCAAAAAGCATGCACTTTTGAAAAAGTTTTAAGTATAATGTAGTTTTAACTTCTGTAAAGATAAATTCATATATGCCAGAAAGAGGTCACTACTGATACTCCAGAAACATTTCCAGGAGATTATGGTCAGATTTGTAGAAATTGAGAACTGTTTTTCAGCTTGACCCT